>SZWC01015206.1:13728-28114 GCA_023375785.1 Penium margaritaceum
ACTTCCCACCCAACTTCCAACCCAACTTCCAACCCAACTTCCAACCCAACTTCCAACCCAATTTACAACCCAACTTCCAACCCAACTTCCATCCTACCTTCCAGCCCAACTTCCATCCCAACTTCCATCCCAACTTTGAACGCAACTTCCAACCCAAATTCCATCAAGACTTCCATGCCGATTTCAACCTCAACTTCCAACCCAACTTCCAACTCAACTTCCAACCCAACTTCCAACTCAACTTCCAACCCAACTTCCAACCAAACTTCCAACCCAGCTTCCAACCCAACTTCTAACCCAACTTCCAACCCAACTTCCAACCCAGCTTCTAACTTAACTCTCATCCCAATTTCCATCCCAAGTTTTAACCCAACTTCCATCCAAAATTCGAATTCAACTTTCAACCCAACTTCCAACCCAACTTCCAACCCAACTTCCAACCCAACTTCCAACCCAACTTCCAACCAAACGTCCAACACAAATTCCAACCCAACTTCGAACCCAACTTCCAACACAAATTCCGACCCAACTTCCAATCCAACTTCCAACCCAACATCTAACCCAACTTCCAACCCAACTTCCAACCCAACGTCCAACCAAACTTCCAACAAAACTTCCAACCCAACTACCAGCCCAACTTCAAACCCAAATTCCAACCCAAATTCCAACTCCACTTCTAACCCAACTCCATCCCAACTTCCATCCCAACTTCCAACTTAACTCCCACCCCAACTTCCAACCCAACTTCCAACCCAACATGAACCCCGACTTGAAACCCAACTTACATCCCAACTTCCAACCCAACTTCTAACGCAACTTCCAACCCAACTTCCAACCCAACTTCCAACCCAACTTCCAACCCAACTTTAGACCAAACTCACAACCCAAATTCCAGCCCAACTTCCAACCCAACTTCAAACCCAACTTCCATCCCAACTTCCATCCCAACTTCCATCCCAACTTCCAACCCAACTTCCATCCCAACTTCGAACTTAACTTGAAACCCAACTTCCAACCCAACTTTTAACCCAAATTCCAGCCAAACTTCCAACCTAACTTCAAACCCAACTTCCCACCCAACTTCCAACCCAACTTCCAACCCAACGTCCATCCCAACTCCCATCCCAACTTCGAACTTAACTTGAAACCCAACTTCCAACCCACCTTTTAACCCAACTTTCAACCCAATTTCCAACCCAACTTCCAACACAACTTCCAACCGAACTTCCAACCCAACTTCCAACCCAACTTCCAACCCTACTTCCAACCCACCTTCCAACCCGACTTCAAACACAACTTCCAACCCAACTTCCAACACGACTTCCAACCCAACTTCCAACACAACTTCCAACCCAACTTCCTATCCAACTTCCAACCCGAATTCTTACCCAACTTCCAACCCAGCTTCCAACCCAACTTCCAACCTTACTTCCAATCCAACTTCCAACCCAGCTTCCAACCCAACGTCCACCCCAATTTCCAGCCAAACTTCCAACCCAACTTCAAACCCAACTTCCAACCCAACTTCCATTCCAACTTAAATACCAACTTCCAACCCAACTTCCATCCCTTCTTCCATCGCAACTTCGAACTCAACTTCTAACCCATCTTCCAACCCAACTTCCAACCCAACCTCCAACCCAACTTCCAACCCAACCTCCAACCCAACTTCCAACCCAACTTCCATGCCAACTCCCATCCCAACTTCGAGCTTAACTTGCAACCCAACTTCCAACCCGATTTCCAACCCAACTTCCAACGCAACTTTCAACCCAACTTCCAACCCAACTTCTAACTCAACTTCCAACCCATCTTCTAACCCAACCTTCAACCCAGCTTCCTCCCCAACTTCCAACACAACTTTCATCCCAACTTCGAACTCAAATTCAAACCCAACTTCAAACCCAACTTCCATCCCAACTTCCAACCCAACTTCCAACCCAACTTCCAACCCAACTTCCAACCCAACTTCAAACCCAACTTCCATCCCAACTTCCAACCCAACTTCCAACCCAACTTCCAACCCAACTTCCAACCCAACTTCCATCCCAACTTCGAACTCAACTTTCAACCCAATTTCCAACCCAACTTCCCACCCAAATTCCAACCCCAATTCCAAACCAACTTCCAACCCACTTCCAACCCAACTTCCAATCCAACTTTCAACCCAAATTCTAACCCAATTTCCAACCCAGCTTCCGACCCAATTTCCAACCCAACTTCCAATCCAACTTCCACCCCAATTTCCAACCCAACTTCCAACCCAACTTCCAACCCAACTTCCAAAGCATTCCAACCCAACTTCAAACCAAACTTCCAACCCAACTTCCATTCCAACCTACATCCCAACTTCCAACACAACTTCCATCCCTTCTTCCATCGCAACTTCGAACTCCACTTCTAACCCATCTTCCAACCCAACTTCCAACCCAACTTCCAACCCAACTTCCAACCCAACTTCCAACCCAACTTCCAACCCAACTTCCAACCCAACTTCCAACCCAACTTCCAACCCAACTTCGAACCCAACTTCCAACCCAACTTCCAACCCAATTTCCAACCCAACTTCCATCCCAACTTCCATCCCAACTTCCATCCCAACTTCCATCCCAACTTCCATCCCAACTTCCATCCCAACTTCCATCCCAACTTCCATCCCAACTTCCATCCCAACTTCCATCCCAACTTCCATCCCAACTTCCATCCCAACTTCCATCCCAACTTCCATCCCAACTTCCATCCCAACTTCCATCCCAACTTCCATCCCAACTTCCATCCCAACTTCCATCCCAACTTCCATCCCAACTTCCATCCCAACTTCCATCCCAACTTCCATCCCAACTTCCATCCCAACTTCCATCCCAACTTCCATCCCAACTTCCATCCCAACTTCCATCCCAACTTCCATCCCAACTTCCATCCCAACTTCCATCCCAACTTCCATCCCAACTTCCATCCCAACTTCCATCCCAACTTCCATCCCAACTTCCATCCCAACTTCCATCCCAACTTCCATCCCAACTTCCATCCCAACTTCCATCCCAACTTCCATCCCAACTTCCATCCCAACTTCCATCCCAACTTCCATCCCAACTTCCATCCCAACTTCCATCCCAACTTCCATCCCAACTTCCATCCCAACTTCCATCCCAACTTCCATCCCAACTTCCATCCCAACTTCCATCCCAACTTCCATCCCAACTTCCATCCCAACTTCCATCCCAACTTCCATCCCAACTTCCATCCCAACTTCCATCCCAACTTCCATCCCAACTTCCATCCCAACTTCCATCCCAACTTCCATCCCAACTTCCATCCCAACTTCCATCCCAACTTCCATCCCAACTTCCATCCCAACTTCCATCCCAACTTCCATCCCAACTTCCATCCCAACTTCCATCCCAACTTCCATCCCAACTTCCATCCCAACTTCCATCCCAACTTCCATCCCAACTTCCATCCCAACTTCCATCCCAACTTCCATCCCAACTTCCATCCCAACTTCCATCCCAACTTCCATCCCAACTTCCATCCCAACTTCCATCCCAACTTCCATCCCAACTTCCAACCCAACTTCCAACCAAACTCCAAACCCATTTTTTAACCCAACTTCCAACCCAACTTCCAACCCAACCTCCAACCCAACTTCCAACCCAACCTCCAACCCAACTTCCAGCCCAACTTCCATGCCAACTCCCATCCTAACTTCGAGCTTAACTTGCAACCCAACTTCCAACCCGATTTCCAATCCAACTTCCAACGCAACTTTCAACCCAACTTCCAACCCAACTTCTAACCCAACTTTCAACCCAACTTCCAACCCAACCTTCAACCCATCTTCCTCCCCAACTTCCAACACAACTTCCATCCCAACTTCGAACTCAACTTCAAACCCAACTTCAAACCCAACTTCCATCCCAACTTCCAACCCTACTTCCAACCCAACTTCCAACCCAACTTCCATCCCAACTTCGAACTCAACTTTCAACCCAATATCCAACCCAACTTCCAACCCAACTTCCAACCCCAATTCCAAACCAACTTCCAACCCACTTCCAACCCAACTTCCAATCCAACTTCCAACCCAAACTCTAACCCAATTTCTAACCTAGCTTCCAACCCAATTTCCAACCCAACTTCCAATCCAACTTCCACCCCAATTTCCAACCCAACTTCCAACCCAACTTCCAAAGCAACTTCCAACCCAACTTCAAACCAAACTTCCAACCCAACTTCCATTCCAACCTACATCCCAACTTCCAACACAACTTCCATCCCTTCTTCCATCGCAACTTCGAACTCCACTTCTAACCCATCTTCCAACCCAAATTCCAACCCAACTTCCAACCCAACTTCCAACCCAACTTCCAACCCAACTTCCAACCCAACTTCCAACCCAACTTCCAACCCAACTTCCAACCCAACTTCCAACCCAACTTCCAACGCAACTTCCAACCCAACTTCCAATCCAACTTCCACCCCAATTTCCAACCCAACTTCCAACCCAACTCCCAACCCAACTTCCAACCCAACTTCCAACGCAACTTCCAACCCAACTTCCAATCCAACTTCCACCCCAATTTCCAACCCAACTTCCAACCCAACTCCCAACCCAACTTCCAACCCAACTTCCAACGCAACTTCCAACCCAACTTCCAATCCAACTTCCACCCCAATTTCCAACCCAACTTCCAACCCAACTCCCAACCCAACTTCCAACCCAACTTCCAACGCAACTTCCAACCCAACTTCCAATCCAACTTCCACCCCAATTTCCAACCCAACTTCCAACCCAACTCCCAACCCAACTTCCAACCCAACTTCCAACGCAACTTCCAACCCAACTTCCAATCCAACTTCCACCCCAATTTCCAACCCAACTTCCAACCCAACTCCCAACCCAACTTCCAACCCAACTTCCAACGCAACTTCCAACCCAACTTCCAATCCAACTTCCACCCCAATTTCCAACCCAACTTCCAACCCAACTCCCAACCCAACTTCCAACCCAACTTCCAACGCAACTTCCAACCCAACTTCCAATCCAACTTCCACCCCAATTTCCAACCCAACTTCCAACCCAACTCCCAACCCAACTTCCAACCCAACTTCCAACGCAACTTCCAACCCAACTTCCAATCCAACTTCCACCCCAATTTCCAACCCAACTTCCAACCCAACTCCCAACCCAACTTCCAACCCAACTTCCAACGCAACTTCCAACCCAACTTCCAATCCAACTTCCACCCCAATTTCCAACCCAACTTCCAACCCAACTCCCAACCCAACTTCCAACCCAACTTCCAACGCAACTTCCAACCCAACTTCCAATCCAACTTCCACCCCAATTTCCAACCCAACTTCCAACCCAACTCCCAACCCAACTTCCAACCCAACTTCCAACGCAACTTCCAACCCAACTTCCAATCCAACTTCCACCCCAATTTCCAACCCAACTTCCAACCCAACTCCCAACCCAACTTCCAACCCAACTTCCAACGCAACTTCCAACCCAACTTCCAATCCAACTTCCACCCCAATTTCCAACCCAACTTCCAACCCAACTCCCAACCCAACTTCCAACCCAACTTCCAACGCAACTTCCAACCCAACTTCCAATCCAACTTCCACCCCAATTTCCAACCCAACTTCCAACCCAACTCCCAACCCAACTTCCAACCCAACTTCCAACGCAACTTCCAACCCAACTTCCAATCCAACTTCCACCCCAATTTCCAACCCAACTTCCAACCCAACTCCCAACCCAACTTCCAACCCAACTTCCAACGCAACTTCCAACCCAACTTCCAATCCAACTTCCACCCCAATTTCCAACCCAACTTCCAACCCAACTCCCAACCCAACTTCCAACCCAACTTCCAACGCAACTTCCAACCCAACTTCCAATCCAACTTCCACCCCAATTTCCAACCCAACTTCCAACCCAACTCCCAACCCAACTTCCAACCCAACTTCCAACGCAACTTCCAACCCAACTTCCAATCCAACTTCCACCCCAATTTCCAACCCAACTTCCAACCCAACTCCCAACCCAACTTCCAACCCAACTTCCAACGCAACTTCCAACCCAACTTCCAATCCAACTTCCACCCCAATTTCCAACCCAACTTCCAACCCAACTCCCAACCCAACTTCCAACCCAACTTCCAACGCAACTTCCAACCCAACTTCCAATCCAACTTCCACCCCAATTTCCAACCCAACTTCCAACCCAACTCCCAACCCAACTTCCAACCCAACTTCCAACGCAACTTCCAACCCAACTTCCAATCCAACTTCCACCCCAATTTCCAACCCAACTTCCAACCCAACTCCCAACCCAACTTCCAACCCAACTTCCAACGCAACTTCCAACCCAACTTCCAATCCAACTTCCACCCCAATTTCCAACCCAACTTCCAACCCAACTCCCAACCCAACTTCCAACCCAACTTCCAACGCAACTTCCAACCCAACTTCCAATCCAACTTCCACCCCAATTTCCAACCCAACTTCCAACCCAACTCCCAACCCAACTTCCAACCCAACTTCCAACGCAACTTCCAACCCAACTTCCAATCCAACTTCCACCCCAATTTCCAACCCAACTTCCAACCCAACTCCCAACCCAACTTCCAACCCAACTTCCAACGCAACTTCCAACCCAACTTCCAATCCAACTTCCACCCCAATTTCCAACCCAACTTCCAACCCAACTCCCAACCCAACTTCCAACCCAACTTCCAACGCAACTTCCAACCCAACTTCCAATCCAACTTCCACCCCAATTTCCAACCCAACTTCCAACCCAACTCCCAACCCAACTTCCAACCCAACTTCCAACGCAACTTCCAACCCAACTTCCAATCCAACTTCCACCCCAATTTCCAACCCAACTTCCAACCCAACTCCCAACCCAACTTCCAACCCAACTTCCAACGCAACTTCCAACCCAACTTCCAATCCAACTTCCACCCCAATTTCCAACCCAACTTCCAACCCAACTCCCAACCCAACTTCCAACCCAACTTCCAACGCAACTTCCAACCCAACTTCCAATCCAACTTCCACCCCAATTTCCAACCCAACTTCCAACCCAACTCCCAACCCAACTTCCAACCCAACTTCCAACGCAACTTCCAACCCAACTTCCAATCCAACTTCCACCCCAATTTCCAACCCAACTTCCAACCCAACTCCCAACCCAACTTCCAACCCAACTTCCAACGCAACTTCCAACCCAACTTCCAATCCAACTTCCACCCCAATTTCCAACCCAACTTCCAACCCAACTCCCAACCCAACTTCCAACCCAACTTCCAACGCAACTTCCAACCCAACTTCCAATCCAACTTCCACCCCAATTTCCAACCCAACTTCCAACCCAACTCCCAACCCAACTTCCAACCCAACTTCCAACGCAACTTCCAACCCAACTTCCAATCCAACTTCCACCCCAATTTCCAACCCAACTTCCAACCCAACTCCCAACCCAACTTCCAACCCAACTTCCAACGCAACTTCCAACCCAACTTCCAATCCAACTTCCACCCCAATTTCCAACCCAACTTCCAACCCAACTCCCAACCCAACTTCCAACCCAACTTCCAACGCAACTTCCAACCCAACTTCCAATCCAACTTCCACCCCAATTTCCAACCCAACTTCCAACCCAACTCCCAACCCAACTTCCAACCCAACTTCCAACGCAACTTCCAACCCAACTTCCAATCCAACTTCCACCCCAATTTCCAACCCAACTTCCAACCCAACTCCCAACCCAACTTCCAACCCAACTTCCAACGCAACTTCCAACCCAACTTCCAATCCAACTTCCACCCCAATTTCCAACCCAACTTCCAACCCAACTCCCAACCCAACTTCCAACCCAACTTCCAACGCAACTTCCAACCCAACTTCCAATCCAACTTCCACCCCAATTTCCAACCCAACTTCCAACCCAACTCCCAACCCAACTTCCAACCCAACTTCCAACGCAACTTCCAACCCAACTTCCAATCCAACTTCCACCCCAATTTCCAACCCAACTTCCAACCCAACTCCCAACCCAACTTCCAACCCAACTTCCAACGCAACTTCCAACCCAACTTCCAATCCAACTTCCACCCCAATTTCCAACCCAACTTCCAACCCAACTCCCAACCCAACTTCCAACCCAACTTCCAACGCAACTTCCAACCCAACTTCCAATCCAACTTCCAACCCAACTTCCAACCCAACTTCCAACCCAACTTTCAACCCAACTTCCAACCCAGCTTCCAACCCAACTTCCAACCCAACTTCCAACCCAGCTTCCATCCAAGCATCGAACTCAACATCCAACCCAACTTCCAACCTGACTTCCGACCCAGCTTCTTACCCAACTTCCAACCCAACTTTCAACCCAACTTCCAACCCAACTTCCGACCCAACTTCCCACCCAACTTCAAACCCATATTTTAACCCAAATTTCAACCCAACTTCCATCCCGACCTCCAACCCAACTTCCATTCCAGCTTCTAAAGCAACTTCCAACCCAACTTCCATCCCAAATTCCAACCCAACTTCCAACCCAACTTCTAACCAAACTATCAACCAAACTTACAACCCATCTTTCAACCCGTCTTCCAACCCAACTTCTAACCCAACTTCCAACACAAATTTCTACCCAACTTACAACCAAACTTCCAACCCAACTTTCATCCCACCTTCCACGACAACTTTCAACCGAAATTCCAACCCAACTTCCCACCAAAACTCCAACCCATTTTTTAAACCAACTTCCAACCCAACTTCCAACCCAACTTCCAACCCAACTTCCAACCCATATTCCAACCCAACTTCCAACCCAAGTTCCAACCCAACTTCCAACCCAGCTTCCTACCCAACTTCCATCCCAACTTACAACCCAACTTCCGTCCCAACTTCCATCCCACATTCCAACCCAACTTCCAACACAACTTTCATCCCAACTTCCAACCCAAGTTTTATCCCAACTTCCATCCCAACTTCGAACTCAACTTCCAACCCAACTTCCAACCCAACTTCCAACCCAACGTCTAAACCAAATTCCAACCCAACTTCCATCCCAACTTCCAACCCAACTTCCAACCAAACTTCCGACCCAACTTTCATCCCAGCTCCCATCCCAACTTCAAACTTAACGTGTAACCCAACTTCCAACCCAACTTCAAACCCAAATTTCAACCCAACGTCCAACCCAACTTTGAACACAACATCCAACCCAACTTCCAACCCAACTTCCAACCCAACTTCCAACCCTACTTCCAACCCATATTCTAACCCATATTCGGACCCAGATTCCAACCAATCTTCCAACCCAGCTTCCAATCCAACTTCCAACCCAGCTTCCAACCCAACTTCCACCCCAACTTCCAACCCAACTTCTAACCCAACTTTCAACCCAACTTCAAAACCAACTTCTAACCCAACTTCAAACCCAACTTCCAACCCAACTTCCATTCCAACTTGCATTTCAACTTCCAACCCAACTTCCATCCCAACTTCCATCCCAACTTCCATCCCAACATCGAACTCAACTTCTAACCCAACTTCCAACCCAAGTTCCAATCCAACTTCCAACCCAACTTCCAACCCAAATTCCAACCCAACTTCGAACCCAACTTCCAACCAGCTCCAAACCCAACTTCCAACCCAGCTTCCAACCCAACTTCCATCCCAACTCCCAACCCAACTTCGAACTTAACTTGCAACCAGACTTTCAACCCAATTTCCAACCCAACTTCCAACCAAACTTCCAACCATACTTCCAACCAAACTTCCAACGCAGCTTCCAACCTTACTACCAACCCAACTTCTAACCCAACTTCCAACCCAACTTCCAACCCAACTTCCAACCCAAGTTCAAACCCAATTTCAAACCCAACTTCCATCCCATCTTCAAGCCCAACTTCGAACCCAAATTCCAACCGAACTTCAAACCCAATTTCAAACCCAGCTTCCATCCCATCTTCCAACCCAACTTCCATCCCAACTTCCATCCCAACTTCAAACTCAAATTTCAACCCAACTTCCCACCCAACTTCCAACCCAACTTCCAACTCAACTTCCAACCCAACTTCCAACCCAACTTGCAAATCAACTTGGAACGCAGCTTCCAACCCAACTTCCAATCCAACTACCAAGCAAAATTCTAACGCAACTTCCAACCCA
Organism: Penium margaritaceum; assembly: GCA_023375785.1. Lineage (NCBI taxonomy): Eukaryota > Viridiplantae > Streptophyta > Zygnematophyceae > Desmidiales > Peniaceae > Penium > Penium margaritaceum. The sequence goes on from SZWC01015206.1 coordinate 23,923, forward strand.
GCTTCCAACCCAACTTCCAACCCAACTTCCACTCCAACATCGAACCCAACTTCCAACCCAATTTCCGATCCAATTTGCAACCTAACTTCCAAGGCAACTTCTAACCCAACTTCCAACCAAACTTCAAACCCAACTTCAAACCCAACTTCCATCCCAGCTTCAAATCCAACTTCGACCCCAACTCCCAACCCAACTTCAAACCCAACTTCCAACCCAACTTAAAACCCAACTTCAAACCCAACTTCCATCCCAGCTTCCAATCCAACTTCGAATTCAACTTCCATCCCAACTTCCATCCCAACTTCGAACTCAACTTCCAACCCAACTTCCAACCCAACTTCAAACCCAACTGCCAACCGAACTTCGAACCCGACTTCCAACCCAATTTCCATCCAAACTTCCATCCCAATTTCCAACCCAACTTCCAACCCAACTTCCATCCCACCTTCCATCCCAACTTTGAACTCAACTTCCGATCCAACTTTCAACCCTACTTCCAACCCAACTTCCAACCCAACTTCCAACCCAACTTCACACCCAACTTCCAACCCAACTTCCAACCCAACATCCATCCCAAATCCCATCCCAACTTCGAACTTAACTTGTGACCAAACTTCCTACCCAACTTTCAACCCAACTTCCAATCCAACTTCCAACCCAAATTCTAACCCAACTTCCAACCCAGCTTCAAACCCAACTTGCAACCCAACTTCCAATCCAACTTCCAACCCAGCTTCCAACCCAACTTCCACCCCAACTTCCACCCCAACTTCCAACCCAACTTCCAACCCAACTTCCAACCCAACTTCCAATCCAACTTCCAACCCAGCTTCCAACCCAACTTCCACCCCAACTTCCACCCCAACTTCCAACCCAACTTCCAACCCAACTTCCAACCCAACTTGCAAAGCAACTGCCAACCCAACTTCAAACCCAACGTCCAACCCAACTTCCATTCCAACTTCCATCCCAACTTCCAACCCAACTTCCATCCCAATGTCCATCCCAACTTCGTACTCAACTTCTAACCCATCTTCCAACCCAACTTCCAACCCAACTTCCAACCCAAATTCGAACCCAACTTCCAATCCATCTTCCAACCCAACATCCAACCCAACTTCCAACCCAACCTCCATCCCAACTCCCATCCCAACTTCGAACTTAACTTGCAACCCAACCGTTAGCTACTGAGCTTACCACCTCCGGCAGAGAAGCCGCGAAACCCAAAAAGCTCACAAAGGTTTTTACACCTTCTCCCTTTGCAGGTATGTGTCGTGCACCCCAAACTTAATCAGGCATACACTTCACCTTCAAGAGTACTAACGCCTTAGCATTACATCTCAAGAAGAGCTCAAGTCATCAATACGCAAGAGAGAATCAAGCAAGGGTTGATTGATCAGCATGCAAGGCAAGTCCTTTTATAGCTGTCTGTCTAGTCCTAGAACTCAAAAGCACATTCCTAAGAAGTGGTTNCATAAGCATCCTTGTGCCAAGGTGACTGATCAGCTGTGTTGCTTCCCAGAAGTAATGGACTTTCTTTCTTGGAAGCTTCAAAAACAACCAAGATGTGCATGGAGCCAGGATCGAGCTCATGACCTCTCACTTGGCCAAATCAACAAAATGGCCAAGTTAACCACTCACCTACATGGTGTACTCACAGGTCATATCTTACATGAGACAGAGCATATTTGAGTCACCCTACAACAAATCCAGGGGTCATACCTCCACAAGGGGCAGAGTATTCCTGATGCATCGTACAATACTGAACAAGGGCTGAACATATTCAACAAATCTCTCCCTTGCACCTTGCGTCAGTTTCCATCATCATTCTTCATCACTTGCGTTGACCATGCCGATACCTTGCCTACCCGCCTGGTGGAGATCCTTGTCCAGTGGCTTTGTAAGCATGTCAGCCCGGTTCAGCTTGGTGCCGACATACTCCAGCTCCACTGTTTGCTTGTAGACCAAGTCCTGAGTATAGTGGTAGCGGATCTCGATGTGCTTTGTGCGCCTGGACAGAACTGGGTTATTGGACATGTCAATCGTGCTCATGTTGTCAATCTTGATGATTGTTGCCGGTGCCTGTAGTGCCTTCATCTCAGAGAGCAAGCTTCGAAGCCACTGCACCTCTTTACACACCTCAGCCAATGCAATGTACTCAGCTTTAGCTGTTGACAAAGAGACACACTCCTGCTTGCAACTTGCCCAACTGACAGCACCTCCATTTAGCATACACACAAAGCCGGAGGTGGATTTTCTGTCGTCGATATTGCCTCCCCAGTCAGCGTCGGTGTAGCACATGAGACGGAGTGACGCAGATCCAGCGATGCCTCCAAACTGGATTCCCACGTGTCGCGTCCCCTTAAGGTAGCGCATGATGCGCGTCACAGCCTGCCAGTGTAGTGGACCAGGATTGGCCACAAACCGGCTCACCTGCCCAACAGCATGGGCTATATCTGGCCGGATGGCGACCATGGCATACATCAGACTGCCCACTGCAGACTGATATGGGAAGCCCAGCATGTCAGTTTTCTCTGCTTTGTTGGATGGGGACATGGAGGTGGAGAGCTTGCACTCTGAGCTCATGGGTGTGCTGGCAGGCTTGCTATCTGCCATGTTGTATCGTTTGAGGATGGAGTCGATGTACTTTGTCTGGTTCAGGCTGATGGTACCTGCGGCTCTGTCACGCTTGATGGCAATGCCAAGGTAGAAGTTAAGAGGACCCATGTCCTTCATCTTGAACCTACTACTCAGCTGCCCCTTGAGATCGTCCAGCAGCTGCGTTGAAAAAGAGCACAGAATCAGGTCATCAACGTACAAGGCGACCAACATAGTCCCTTTGTCGCTCTCATACACGTACATGCTAGGGTCGTTGTCGCAGTGCATGAAGGACTCCTTGGCCATGAATGTATCCATCTCTTGGTACCAAAGTCTTGGCGCTTGGTGTAGCCCATAGAGCGCCTTCACCAGCCTGCACACCTTGCCCTCGGGCGCATCAACCCCCTCTGGAACCTCCATCAAACACCTCCTTGTCAAGTTTGCCGTAAAGGAAGGCTCTCTTGACATCCATCTGGTGGACCTCCATGTTCTTGGCAGCAGCAATGGCGAGCATTGACCGGATGGAGGCAAACGTCACAACGGGAGCAAAGGTCTCATCGTACTCTGCACCAGGCCGTTGAGAGAACCTCTTTGCTACCACCCGTGCCTTGTACTTGTCTATCTTACCATCCTGTTTCCTTTTTACTTTCAGCACCCACTTGGAACCCACAACATGAGCGCCGGCAGGTCTATCCACCAGTACCCATGTCCCGTTCTCCTCGATGGAGCTGAGTTCACTGCGAATTACTTCATCCCACTCAGCTTTGTCAGGCCGCGGGAGGGCCTCTGCGACAGACGTTGGCTCCTCTTGAACCATGAACGAATAGTTGAAGCCTGTCCAGTCACCCCTATCTGCATCGTAATGCTGCCCAGGAACTTTCAGACGTGAACTGCTCCTTGGACCTCCTTACTGTTGCTGTTGATGTAGAGGCTGGAGGTTTGTTTTGTCGTCGATGGGGGGAGAGGTATCCTCCTCATGGTCTGGAGGATCAGATACGTCGGACTCGGAGGCTGATTCCTCCGAGTCATCTTCATTAGCTTCTCTCCCTGTTGTAGTACCCAGTCCATGCCATTGTACTGGTGCTTTGTCTCCCTCCTCAAGAAGAGTGAGCCACTCTCCCTGTTTTGGAGTGTTCTCAAGTTCAAGAAGCTCTCCCTTACTCACTGGACGTTCGTGGAAATCCACGTCTTTGCTGCGGATGACCTTCTTTGCTCCTAGGTCCCACATTCTATAAGCTCTGTGGGCGGTGTCATAGCCGATGAAAACACACTTTCGTGCTCTTGCATCGAGCTTTCCAGGACCCTCACCCGCCTGGACCTTGGCAAAGCCGGTGCAACCGAACACCTTGAGATGGGAGGCGTCCGGCTTCCTGCCCGACCATGCTTCTTGAGGTGTCTTTAGCTGTTGTGTCTGCTTCTTCTTGCCTCTCCTTCGCAGAGCTGCTGCAAGTGTGAGGTTCACAAGATACGTAGCCGTGCGTGCTGCTTCAGCCCAGAACCTAGGAGGCAGCTTGGCGTCAAAGAGCATGCACCTTGTCATGCCAAGGAGGGTCTGATTCATCCTCTCTGCTACGCCGTTGCTTTGAGGTGAGTA
>SZWC01015206.1:54699-68241 GCA_023375785.1 Penium margaritaceum
TCCAACCCAACTTCCAACCCAACTTCCAACCCAACTTCCAACCCAAGATCCAACCCAACTTCCAACCCAACTTTCAACCCAACTTGCAACCCAACTTAAAACCCAACTTCCATCGCAACTTCTAATTTAACTTCCAAACAAACTTCCAACCCAACTTCCATCCCAAGTTCGAACTCAACTTCCAACCGAACTTCCAACCCAACTTCCAGCCCAACTTGCAACCCAACTTCCAGACAAACGTCCAACCCATATTCTTACCCGACTTCAAATCCAACTTCCGATTCAACTTCCATCCCAACTTCCATCCCAACTTCCAACCAAACTTCCAACCCAACTTCCATCTCAACTTCCATCCCAACTTTGAACTCCACTTCCAACCCAACTTCCAACCCATCTTCCAACCCAACTTCCAACCCAACTTCCATCCCAACTTCCAACCCAACTTCCAACCCAACTTCCAACCCATCTTCCAACCCAACTTCCAACCCATCTTCCAACCCAACTTCCAACCCAACTTCCATCCCAACTTCCAACCCAACTTCCAACCCAAATTCCAAGCCATCTTCCAACCCAACTTCCAACCCAACTTCCATACCAACTTCCAACCCAACTTCCAACAAAACTTCCAACCCAACTTCGATCCCAACTTTCAATCCAACTTCCAACTCAACTTTGAACCCAACTTCCAACCCATCTCTTAACCCAACTTCCAACCAAACTTCCAACTCAACTTTCAACCCAACTTCCAACCCAACTTCCAACCCAACTTCCAGCCCAACTTCCATCCCACCGTTCAACCCATCTTCCATGTCAATTTCTATCGCAAATTCCATTCCAACTTCCACCCCAACTTCCAACCCAACTTTCAACCCAACTTCCAACCCAACTTCCAACCCAACATCCAACCCAACTTCGAACCCAAATTCCAACCCAACGTCCAACCCAACTTCCATCCCATCTTCCATCCCAACTCCCATCCCAGCTTCAAACTTAACATGCAACCCAAGTTCCAACCCAAGTTCCAACCCAACTTCCACCCAACCTCCAACCCAACTTCCAACTCAATTTACAACCCAACTTCCCACCCAAGATCCAACCCAACTTCCAACCCAACTTCTATCCAAACCTTACAACCCAACTTCCAACCCAAATTACATCCCAACTTCGAACTCAACTACCAACCCAAATTTCAACCCAAATTCCAACCCAACTTCCAAAACAACTTCCAACACAGCTTCCAACCCAACTTCCAACCCAAATGCCAAATTTACTTCCAACCCAACTTCCAATCCAACTTCCAACCCAACTTCCAACCCAAATTCCAACCCAACGTCCAACCCAACTTCCAACCCAACTTCCAATCCAACTTCCAACCCAACTTCCACCCCAACTTCCATCCCAACTTCCAGCCCAACTTCCAACCCAACTTCCATCCCAACTTCCATCCCAACTTTGAACTCAACTTCTAACCCAACTTTCAACTCAACTTCCAACCCAAATTCCAACCCAACTTCCAAATGACTTTCAACCCAACTTCCAACCTAACTTCCAACCCAACTTCCATCCCAACTCCCATCCCAGCTTCGAACTTAACATGCAATCCAAGTTCCAACCCAACGTCCAACCCAACTTGCAACCCAACCGCCAACCCAACATCCAACCCAACTTCCAACCCAACTTTCAACCCAACCTGCAACCCCGCTTAAAACCCAACTTCCATCCCAACTTCTAACTTAACTTCCAAAAAAACTTCCATCCCAACTTCCATCCCAACTTCGAACTCAACTTCCAACCAAACTTCCAACCCAACTTCCAACCCAACTTCCAACCCAACTTCTAGACAAACTTCCAACCCATATTCTCACCCAACTTCAAATCCAACTTCCGACCCAACTTCCATCCCAACATCCATCCCAACTTCCAACCCAACTTCCAACCCAATTTCCAACTCAACTTCCATCCCAACTTTGAACTCAACTTCCAACCCAACGTCCAACCCAACTTCCAACCCAACTTCCAACCCAACTTCCATCCCAACATCCAACCCAACTTCCAACCCAAATTCCAAGCCATCTTCCAAACCAACTTCCAACCCAACTTCCATCCCAACTTCCAACCCAACTTCTATCCAAACTTCCAACCCAAGTTTGATCCCAACTTTCAATCCAACTTCCAACTCAACTTCGAACCCAACTTCCAACCCATCTGTTAACCCAACTTCCAAACAGACTTCCAACTCAACTTTCAACCCAACTTCCAACCCAACTTCCAACCCAACTTTCAGCCCAACTTCCATCCCAACTTTGAATCCAACTTCCATTTCAATTTCTATCCAAAATTCCATCTTAACTTTCACCCCAACTTCCAACCAAACTTTCAACCCAACTTCCAACCCAACTTCCAACCCAACATCCAACCCAACTTCGAACCCAACTTCCAACCCAACTTACAACCCAACTTCCATCCCATCTTCCATCCCAACTTCCATCCCAACTTCTATCCCAACTTCCAACCGAACATCCATCCGAACTTCCATCCGAACTTCAATTTCAACTTCCAACCCAAATTTCAACCCAACTTCCATCCCAGCTTCAACCCAACTAACAACCCAACTTCCAACGCATATTCCAACCCAACTTTGAACCCAAGTTTAAACCCAACTTCTAGCCCAACTCCCAATCCAACTTCCAACACAATCTCCAACCCAGCTTCAAATCGAACTTCCATCCCAACTTCCATCCCAACTTCCATCCCAGTTTCCAACCCAGCTTCCAACTCGACTTTGAACCGAAATTTCAACCGACTGCTTACCCAACTTCAAACCCAACTTTCAACCCGAATTCCAAGCCAACTTGTAACCCTACATCCATCCCAAATTCCATCCAAAATTCCATCCCAACTTCCAACCCAACTTTGAACCAAACTTTCTACCCAACTTCGGACCAAACTTCCAACCCAACTTCCAACCCAACTTCCAACCCAACTTCCTACCCAACTTCCAACCCAACGTCGAACCAAACTTCCAATCCAATTTCCGAACCAACTTCCAACCCAACTTCCAACCCAACTTGAAACCCAACTTGCAACCCAACTTGCAACACAACTTCCAACTCAGCTTCCATCCCAACTTCCAACCAAACTTCCAACCCAACTTCAACCCAACTTCCAACCCAACTTCCAACCCAACTTCCAACCCAACATCCATCCCAATCTCCAACCCGATTTCCAACCCAACTTCCCACCAAACATCCATCCAAACTTCCAACCTATCTTCCATCCCAACTTCCATCCGAACTTTGAACCCAACTTCCAACCCAACTTTCAACTGAACTTCCAACCCAACTTCAAACCGAACTTCCATCCCAACTTCCATCCCAACTTCCATCCCAACTTCCATCCCAACTTCCATCCCGACTTCCATCCCGACTTCCATCCCAACTTCCAACCTAACTTCCAACCCAACTTTGAACCCAACTTTCAACCAAACTGCAAACCCAACTTCCAATCAATTTTCCAACACAATTTCCAACCCAAATTCTAATCCAACTTCCATCCCAACTTCCATCCCAACTTCCATCCCAAATTCCATCGCAACTTCCATCCCAACTTCCAACTCAACCTCTGACCCAATTTCCAACCCAACTTCCAACCCAACTTCCAATCCAACTTCCAACCCAACTTCTGACCCAACTTCCAACCCAAGTTCCATCCCAATTTCCAACCAAACTTCCAACCCAACTTCCACCCCAACTTCCATCCCAACTTTCATCCCAACTTCGAACTCAACGTCCAACCCAACTTTCAACCCAACTTCCAACCCACCTTCCAACCCAACATCCAATCCAACTTCGATCCCAACTTCCAACCCAACTTCCATCTCAACTTTCACCCCAACTTCCAACCCAACTTCCATCCCAGCTTCCATACCAACGTCCAACCTAAGTTTCATCCCAACTTCCATCCCAACTTCGAACTCAACTTCCAACCCAACTTTCAACCCAACTTCCAACCCACCTTCCAACCTAACCTCCAACCCAACTTCCAACCCAAATTCCAACCCAACTTCCAACCCAACTTCCAACCCAACTTCCAACCGAACATCCATCCCAATCTCCAACCCGATTTGCAAGCAAACTTCCCACCAAACATCCATCCAAACTTCCAACCCAACTTCCATCCCAACATCCATCCCAACTTCCATCCCAACTTCCAAGCCAACATTCAAATGAACTTCCAACCCAACTTCCAACCCAACTTCCATCCCAACTTCCATCCCAACTTCCATCCCAACTTCCATCCCAATTTCCATCCCGACTTCCATTCCGACTTCCATCCCAACTTCCAACCAAACTTCCAACCCAACTTTGAACCCAACTTTCAACCAAACTGCAAACCCAACTTCCAATCAATTTTCCAACACAATTTCCAACCCAAATTCTAATCCAACTTCCATCCCAACTTCCATCCCAACCTCCATCCCAACTTCTATCCCAACTTCCAACCCAACTTCCAACTCAACTTTGAACCCAAATTTCAACCCAACTTCCAACCCAACTTTCAACCCAACTTCCAATCTTAATTCCAACCCAACTTTCAACCAAACTTCCATCTTAACTTCCATCCCAACTTCCATCCCAACTTTCAATCCAACTGTGAATTAAACATTCAACCCAACTTCCAACCCAACTTCCGACCCAACTTCCAACCCGACTTCCTACCCATCTTCCAGCCCAACTTCCAACCCAAATTCAAACCTTATCTCCAACCCAACTTTTAACCCAACTTCCACTCCAGCTTGCAACCCAACTTGCAACCCAACTTGGCCCCCAACGTGCAACCCAACTTCCATCCCAACTTCCAACCCAAATTCCAACCCTATTTCCAACCCAACTTGCCACCCAACTTCCAACCCAACTTCCAACCCAACTTCAAACCCAACTTCCATCCCAACATCCGACCCAACTTCAAACCCAACTTCCAACCCAACTTCCAACCCAAGTTCCAACCCAGTCTCCAACCCAATTTCCAACCCAACTTCCAACCCAAATTCCATCCCAACTTCCATACCAACTTCCATACCAACTTCCATCCCAACTTCCATCCCAACTTCCATCCCAACTTCGAACTCAACCTCCAACCCAATCTCCAACTTAGCTTCCAACCCAACTTCCAACAGAACTTCCAACCCAACTTCCAACCCAACATTCATCCCAATCTCCAACCCAATTTCCAACCCAACTTTAAACCCACCTTCCAACTCAACTTCCATCCCAATTTCCATCCCAAGTTCCATCCGAACTTCCATCCCAACTTCCAACTCAACCTCTGACCCAACTTCCAACCCAACTTCCTATCCAACTTCCAACCCAACTTCCGACCCAACATCCAACCCAACTTCCAACCCAACTTCCAACCAAACTTCCAACCCAACTTCCACCCCAACTTCCATCCCAACTTCCATCCCATCTTCGAACTCAACGTCCAACCCAACTTTCAACCCAACTTCCAACCCACCTTCCAACCCAACTTCCAATCCAACTTAGATCCCACCTTCCAACCCAACTTCCATCCCAACTTCCATCCCAACTTCCAACCCAACTTCCATCCCAGCTTCCATACCAACGTCCAACCTAAGTTCCATCCCAACTTCCATCCCAACTTCGAACTCAACTTCCAACCCAACTTCCAGCCCAACTTCGAACTCAACTTCCAACCCAACTTCCAGCCCAACTTCGAACTCAACTTCCAACCCAACTTCCAGCCCAACTTCGAACTCAACTTCCAACCCAACTTCCAGCCCAACTTCGAACTCAACTTCCAACCCAACTTCCAGCCCAACTTCGAACTCAACTTCCAACCCAACTTCCAGCCCAACTTCGAACTCAACTTCCAACCCAACTTCCAGCCCAACTTCGAACTCAACTTCCAACCCAACTTCCAGCCCAACTTCGAACTCAACTTCCAACCCAACTTCCAGCCCAACTTCGAACTCAACTTCCAACCCAACTTCCAGCCCAACTTCGAACTCAACTTCCAACCCAACTTCCAGCCCAACTTCGAACTCAACTTCCAACCCAACTTCCAGCCCAACTTCGAACTCAACTTCCAACCCAACTTCCAGCCCAACTTCGAACTCAACTTCCAACCCAACTTCCAGCCCAACTTCGAACTCAACTTCCAACCCAACTTCCAGCCCAACTTCGAACTCAACTTCCAACCCAACTTCCAGCCCAACTTCGAACTCAACTTCCAACCCAACTTCCAGCCCAACTTCGAACTCAACTTCCAACCCAACTTCCAGCCCAACTTCGAACTCAACTTCCAACCCAACTTCCAGCCCAACTTCGAACTCAACTTCCAACCCAACTTCCAGCCCAACTTCGAACTCAACTTCCAACCCAACTTCCAGCCCAACTTCGAACTCAACTTCCAACCCAACTTCCAGCCCAACTTCGAACTCAACTTCCAACCCAACTTCCAGCCCAACTTCGAACTCAACTTCCAACCCAACTTCCAGCCCAACTTCGAACTCAACTTCCAACCCAACTTCCAACCCACCTTCCAACCCAACCTCCAACCCAACTTCCAACCCAACTTCCAACACAACTTCCAACCCAACTTCCAACCCAACTTCTGACCCAACTTCCATCCCAACTTCCATCCTAACTTCGAACTCGACTTCCAACCCAACTTTCAACCAAACCTTCAACCCAGCTTCCAACCCAACTACCAACCCAAATTCCGACCAAACGTTTCATCCCAACTTCCATCCTGACTTCCATCTCAACTTCCACCCCAACTTCCAACCCAACTTCCAAACCAACTTTGAACCCAAATTTCAACCCAATTTCTAACCCAACTTCCTACCCAACTTCCAATCAAACCTCCAATACAATTTCCAACCCAACTTCCAACCCAACTTCCAATCCAATTTCCAACCCAACTTCCAACCCAACTTCCATCCAAACGTCCATCCCAACTTTCATCTCAACTTCCATTCCAACTTCCAACCCAACTTCCAGCCCAACTTCCAACCCAAATTCCAACCCACATTTTAACCCATCTTCCATCCCAACTTCCATCCCAACTTTCATCTCAACTTCCATTCCAACTTCCAACCCAACTTCCAGCCCAACTTCCAACCCAAATTCCAACCCACATTTTAACCCATCTTCCATCCCAACTTCCATCCCAACTTGCATCCCCATATCCAACCCAACTTTGAACCCAACTTTCTACCCAACTTCCAACCCAACTTCCAACCCATTTTCCAACCCAACTTCCAACCCCATTTCCAACCCAACTTCCAACCCAACTTTAAACCAACCTTCCAACCCAACTTGCAACCCAACTTGCAACCCAACTTGCAACCCAACGTCCAATTCAACTTCCATCCCAGCTTCCATCCCAACTTCCAACCCAACTTCTTACCCAACTTCCAACCCAACTTCCAACCCAACTTCCAACCCAACATCCAACCCAACTTCCAATCAAACATCCATCCCAATCTCCAACCCAATCTCCAACCCAATTTCCAACCCACCTTCCAACCCACCTTCCAACCCACCTTCCAACCCACCTTCCAACCCACCTTCCAACCCACCTTCCAACCCACCTTCCAACCCACCTTCCAACCCACCTTCCAACCCACCTTCCAACCCACCTTCCAACCCACCTTCCAACCCACCTTCCAACCCACCTTCCAACCCACCTTCCAACCCACCTTCCAACCCACCTTCCAACCCACCTTCCAACCCACCTTCCAACCCACCTTCCAACCCACCTTCCAACCCACCTTCCAACCCACCTTCCAACCCACCTTCCAACCCACCTTCCAACCCACCTTCCAACCCACCTTCCAACCCACCTTCCAACCCACCTTCCAACCCACCTTCCAACCCACCTTCCAACCCACCTTCCAACCCACCTTCCAACCCACCTTCCAACCCACCTTCCAACCCACCTTCCAACCCACCTTCCAACCCACCTTCCAACCCACCTTCCAACCCACCTTCCAACCCACCTTCCAACCCACCTTCCAACCCACCTTCCAACCCACCTTCCAACCCACCTTCCAACCCACCTTCCAACCCACCTTCCAACCCACCTTCCAACCCACCTTCCAACCCACCTTCCAACCCACCTTCCAACCCACCTTCCAACCCACCTTCCAACCCACCTTCCAACCCACCTTCCAACCCACCTTCCAACCCACCTTCCAACCCACCTTCCAACCCACCTTCCAACCCACCTTCCAACCCACCTTCCAACCCACCTTCCAACCCACCTTCCAACCCACCTTCCAACCCACCTTCCAACCCACCTTCCAACCCACCTTCCAACCCACCTTCCAACCCACCTTCCAACCCACCTTCCAACCCACCTTCCAACCCACCTTCCAACCCACCTTCCAACCCACCTTCCAACCCACCTTCCAACCCACCTTCCAACCCACCTTCCAACCCACCTTCCAACCCACCTTCCAACCCACCTTCCAACCCACCTTCCAACCCACCTTCCAACCCACCTTCCAACCCACCTTCCAACCCACCTTCCAACCCACCTTCCAACCCACCTTCCAACCCACCTTCCAACCCACCTTCCAACCCACCTTCCAACCCACCTTCCAACCCACCTTCCAACCCACCTTCCAACCCACCTTCCAACCCACCTTCCAACCCACCTTCCAACCCACCTTCCAACCCACCTTCCAACCCACCTTCCAACCCACCTTCCAACCCACCTTCCAACCCACCTTCCAACCCACCTTCCAACCCACCTTCCAACCCACCTTCCAACCCACCTTCCAACCCACCTTCCAACCCACCTTCCAACCCACCTTCCAACCCACCTTCCAACCCACCTTCCAACCCACCTTCCAACCCACCTTCCAACCCACCTTCCAACCCACCTTCCAACCCACCTTCCAACCCACCTTCCAACCCACCTTCCAACCCACCTTCCAACCCACCTTCCAACCCACCTTCCAACCCACCTTCCAACCCACCTTCCAACCCACCTTCCAACCCACCTTCCAACCCACCTTCCAACCCACCTTCCAACCCACCTTCCAACCCACCTTCCAACCCACCTTCCAACCCACCTTCCAACCCACCTTCCAACCCACCTTCCAACCCACCTTCCAACCCACCTTCCAACCCACCTTCCAACCCACCTTCCAACCCACCTTCCAACCCACCTTCCAACCCACCTTCCAACCCACCTTCCAACCCACCTTCCAACCCACCTTCCAACCCACCTTCCAACCCACCTTCCAACCCACCTTCCAACCCACCTTCCAACCCACCTTCCAACCCACCTTCCAACCCACCTTCCAACCCACCTTCCAACCCACCTTCCAACCCACCTTCCAACCCACCTTCCAACCCACCTTCCAACCCACCTTCCAACCCACCTTCCAACCCACCTTCCAACCCACCTTCCAACCCACCTTCCAACCCACCTTCCAACCCACCTTCCAACCCACCTTCCAACCCACCTTCCAACCCACCTTCCAACCCACCTTCCAACCCACCTTCCAACCCACCTTCCAACCCACCTTCCAACCCACCTTCCAACCCACCTTCCAACCCAACTTCCAACCCAACTTCCACCCCAACTTCCAACCCAACTTCCAACCCAACTTCCAACCCAACTTCCAACCCAACTTCCAACCCAACTTCCAATCCAATTTCCAACCCAACTTCCAACCCAACTTCCATCCAAACTTCCATCCCAACTTTCATCTCAACGTCCATTCCAACTTCCAACCCAACTTCCAGCCCAACTTCCAACCCGAATTCCAACCCACATTTTAACCCATCTTCCATCCCAACTTCCATCCCAACTTGCATCCCCACGTCCAACCCAACTTTGAACCCAACTTTCTACCCAACTTCCAACCCAACTTCCAACCCAATTTCTAACCCAACTTGCAACCCCATTTCCAACCCAACTTCCGACCCAACTTTAAACCCAACTTCAAACCCAACTTGCAACCCAACTTGGAACCCAACTTGCAACCCAACGTCCAATTCAACTTCCATCCCAGCTTGCATCCCAACTTCCAACCCAACTTCCAACCCAACTTCCAACCCAACTTCCAGCCCAACTTCCAACCCAACTTCCAATCAAACATCCATCCCAATCTCCAACCCAATCTCCAACCCAACTTTCAACCCAACTTCCATCCGAACTTCCATCTCAACTTCCAGCCCAACATCAAACCCAACTTCCCACCCAAATTCCAACCCAACTCCGAACCCAACTTCCAACCTTACTTGCAACCAAATTTCCATCCCAACTTCCATCCCAACTTCCATCCCAACTTCCATCCCAACTTTCATCCCAACTTCAATCCCAACTTCCAACCCAACTTCCAACCCAACTTCCATCCCATCTTCCATTCCATTTTCCATCCAAACATCCATCCAAACTTCCATCCTAACTTCCACCCCAACTTCCATCTAAACTACTAACTCAACTTCCAACCCAACTTCAAACCCAACTTCCAACCCAACTTGCAACCCAACATCAGACCCAACTTCCAACCACAATTCCAACCCAACTTGCATCCACACATTCAACCCAACTTCCAACCCAACTTCCGACCCAACTTCCAATCCAACTTCCAACCCAACTTCCAACCCAACTTCCAACCCAAATTCCATCCCATCTTCCATCCCATCTTCCATCCCAACTTCCATTCCAACTTCCATCCCAACCTTATCCAAACTTCGAACTTAACTTCCAACCCAACGTTCAACCCAATTTCCAACCCAACTTGCAACCCAACTTGCAACCCAACTTCCAACCCAACTTCCAACCCAACTTCCAACCCAACTTCCAACCCAACTTCCAACCCAACTTCCATCCCAACTTCCATCCCATTTTTCATCCTAACTTGCATCCCAACTTTCATCCCAACTTCAAAACCAACTTCCATCCACACTTCCTACCCAACTTCCAGCCCACCTTCCAACCCAACTTTCAACCCAACTTCCAACAAAACTTCCAACCCAACTTCTAACCCAACTTCAGATCCAACGTTTAAACCAACATCCAACCAAACGTCCAACCTAACTTCCAACCAAACTTCCAACCCAACTTCCAACCCAACTTCCATCCAAACTTCCATCCACACTTCCATCCCAACTTCCATCCCAACTTCTGACTAAAATTCAAACCCAACTTTGAGACCAACTTTCAACTCAACTTCCAACCAGACTTCAAACCTAACTTCCAACCAAACTTTTAACCCAACATCCAACCCAACTTTGAACCCGACTTCCAACCCAACTCCCAACCCAACTTCCATTCCAACTACCAACCCAACTTTCATCCCAACTTCCAGCCCAACTTCCATCCCTTCTTTCATCCCAACATCCATCCCATCATCCATCCCAACTTCCATCCCAACTTCCAACCCAACTTCCATCCCAACTTCCATCCCAACTTTGAACACAACTTCCAACCCAACTTTCAACCCAACTTCCAACTCAACTTCCAACCCAACTTCCAACCCAACTTCCAACCTAACTTCCAACCCAACTTCCATCCCAACTTCCATCCCAACTTCTATCCGAACTTCCAACCCAACTTCCATCCCAACTTCCATCCCAACTTCGAACTCAACTTCGAACCCAATTTTCAACCCAACTTCCAACCCAACTTCCAACCCAACTTCCAACCCAACTTCCAACCTAACTTCCAATCCAACTTCCAACCCAACTTCCACCCCAACTTCCATCCCAACTTCCAACCCAACTTCCATCCCAACTTCGAACTCAACTTCGAACCCAATTTCCAACCCAACTTCCAACCCAACTTCGAACCCAACTTTCAACCCAACTTCCAACTCAACTTCCAACCCAACTTCTAACCCAACTTCCAACCCAACTTCCAACTCAACTTCCAACCCAACTTCTAACCCAACTTCCAACCCAACTTCCAACTCAACTTCCAACCCAACTTCTAACCCAACTTCCAACCCAACTTCCAACTCAACTTCCAACCCAACTTCTAACCCAACTTCCAACCCAACTTCCAACTCAACTTCCAACCCAACTTCTAACCCAACTTCCAACCCAACTTCCAACTCAACTTCCAACCCAACTTCTAACCCAACTTCCAACCCAACTTCCAACTCAACTTCCAACCCAACTTCTAACCCAACTTCCAACCCAACTTCCAACTCAACTTCCAACCCAACTTCTAACCCAACTTCCAACCCAACTTCCAACTCAACTTCCAACCCAACTTCTAACCCAACTTCCAACCCAACTTCCAACTCAACTTCCAACCCAACTTCTAACCCAACTTCCAACCCAACTTCCAACTCAACTTCCAACCCAACTTCCAACCCAACTTCCATCCAAACCTTACAACCCAACTTCCAACCCAACTTACATCCCAACTTCGAACTCAACTTCCAACCCAATTTTCAACCCAAATTCCAACCCAACTTCCAATCCAACTTCCAACCCAACTTCCACCCCAACTTCCATCCCAACTTCCAACCCAACATCCAACCCAACTTCCATCCCAACTTCCATCCCAACTTCGAGCTCAACATCTAACACAACTTTCAACCCAACTTCCAACCCAATTTCCAACCAAACTTCCAACCCAACTTCCAACCCAACTTCCATCCCAACTCCCATCCCAGCTTCGAACTTAACATGCGACCCAAGTTCCAACCCAACTTCCAACCCAACTTCCATCCAAACCTTACAACCAAACTTCGAACCCAACTTACATCCCAACTTCGAACTCAACTTCCAACCCAATTTTCAACCCAAATTCCAACCCAACTTCCAAAAGAACTTCCAACACAGCTTCCAACCCAACTTCCAACCCAAATGCCAACTTTACATCCAACCCAACTTCCAATCCAACTTTCAACCCAACTTCCAACCCAAATTCCAACCCGCCTTCCAACCCAACTTCCAACCTAACTTCCAATCCAACTTCCAACCCAACTTCCACCCCAACTTCCATCCCAACTTCGAATCCAACTTCCAACCCAACTTCCATCTCAACTTCCATCCCAACTTCGAACTCAACTTCTAACCCAACTTTCAACCCAACTTCCAACCCAAATTAAAACCCAACTTCCAACCCAACTTTCAAACCAACTTCCAACCTAACTTCTGTTGAAATAGTGTGCACCTTGTCCACTGCCTAGCTGGCTAGCTACACATACAGACAAGGCATGCACTGCTCTATGGAGTATGTCCCTTTGGTCTGTTCTGAGATGGGCCAGGAATGCACTGCCCATAATGGGTATGTCCCTTGTGGCTCATCATAGGAGCCATACCTTTTTTGGCTTGGTTGATTAGACACCGGAGTCTCAAACCAGAGGTCGCGGGTTCAAACCCCGTGACGGCCGCAATTTTCTTTATGGCCAAACCTGGGACAGGAAGCTTCTAGGAAGCTTACTAGAGCCTGCCTTGAGGATGACACTTGGCGGTCTAAGGACGCGCCAAGTAGGAATGTAGGATGAGGTTGGCTCCAGTGGAGCCACTACAAGCAAAAGCTTTA
>SZWC01015207.1:0-38585 GCA_023375785.1 Penium margaritaceum
TAGACATATACATATACATATACATATACATATACATATACATATACATATACATATACATTTACATATACACATACATATACTTATACATATACATATACATATACATATACATATACATATAGACATGCATATGCATATGTATATGCATATACATATACATATACATATACATATACATATAAGCATGGTCTCACATCATGACTGGGAGTTCCACTTGATGGACATGAGTGGTACCTTCTTGCATGGCACTCTCAATGGTGAGGAGCTCTACATGGTCCAGCCCCCTGGCTTTAGAGATGGCACAGATTGTGTTTAGAAACTGTGGAAGACCCTCTATGGTTGAAACAGTCACCTAGGTGTTGGAACACGGAGATCGGTTGCGTCTTCTTTAAGGGTGGCCAGGTGCGCAGCGCGGCAGGTCCAGCCCTCTTCTTCACCCTATTTGGCACTATCCTTGTCACCGTGCTTGTCTATGAGGATGATCTACTCATTGTGTCGCTTGACATTGCTGTTCTCCAACGAGTGAAGGACTTACTGTAGTCCACTTTCAAGATGAAAGGCCTATACATGTACTTGTTTGCATCGAAATTGAGCACGACGGCACCCACAACATTCTACGTATGCATCAAGAAGCCTATGTGTAGGTGTTGGCTGAGAAATTTGTGGATATCTTGCCTACTATACCCAGTGCCTCCACACCCATGATCTCACATGCACCAATAAAGCTGAAAGCTTATGATGCAAACACACTTGGTGTGGATGTGGACGTGATTATCTTCTTCATATCACTGGATTACCCATGCTCTCTGCCACCACTACGCGGACAGACATTGCCTTTGCCATCAATTTCTGGTCCACTTATCCAAATCCCCACACCAGTTGCACCTAGATGCAGTCATTTATGTGGTGTGGTAGGTTATCTCCTCTCCACTTTATGGACTGATGTTCCGTCACCAGTGGTCTGTAGCCATCGGGCTACGCTGCGAGTTCCCTTTCCTCATCTTGTTTCCTTTATGTCCTAATCTTTCATGTGCTCATCATCACACTCGTGTGGCTTTGCTGGATTGTGGGGGCATGACTGTATGGGGGAGCGATGTGTATGGTGAATGCGTGACCTCCATACATGCATGTACATTAGTACCTACAGGTCATGGGGGAGTTTCTAGATTTTCACGTACAGTGTCTCACTGATCTCTACTGTGACCTCTCAGCTTGTGTACATGCTCGTGTAGATGACTGAATTGGCGGATGCTGATGATGGAAGACACTGAGTAATGGGAGGTACGTTTCACCATTGTGAGAGACATGGCTCTTGTCATGTAGAGTCTCCGAATTGGTTGCAATGTGCAGCAAACTCCATCAGCATCAGCCACTGTCACTCATGTCACCGACAATCATAGCCGGCTTTTCTCATTAGCATAGAGTTT
The DNA here is from genome assembly GCA_023375785.1 of Penium margaritaceum. Lineage (NCBI taxonomy): Eukaryota > Viridiplantae > Streptophyta > Zygnematophyceae > Desmidiales > Peniaceae > Penium > Penium margaritaceum. The sequence continues at coordinate 1,431 of SZWC01015207.1, forward strand.
TCCTACGTTTAGGCACCCATAACTTTGATCTATGAGATTTTCACTTGATTCTGATTGCATGATTGTGTTTGCAAAGTGCACATCTAGGTATGGTCCAGTTTTCAGGAAACTCTTCAGGAGTTGGAGTTGATGGTCCTCTAGCTGGGCTCACCGACAGAACTCTTCAGGCCAGAAAACAGTCTGTATTCCCGATTAGCTGGTAGACTGAGTAACAAGCCTCACAGAGGTCAGGGCCTAGGTTAGTGTGAGAGGGGTATCACACCAAGCTTCATTTCTATTGTTAACTCTGGTATTACTCACATTCAGCTGCAGTTCTGGCACTAAGTCTTGAGTTTCAACATCCTTGTCATTCCTCCCACCTTTTTGTAGATCCCACAAAACCCCATTTTGATATCGCAGCTCTGTCTTTGCATCCCTAGGGAATAGCAGCAACAGCAGCATTGGCAGCTTCTAAACGGTGCCCGCCACCACAACTGCAAGCGTAGTATAAGCAGTGTCTGCCTGCAACTGCAATTTCTTCAACATCGTCAGCATCTTTCCACTATGGCATCTACAACTACATCAGTGGCATCTACGGCCCATGATTGTAGCCACGTCCTTAGATGCAACAGTGGTGTTAGAGGGATATGTCCATGACTGCCTCCTCAATTGTAGTCACAGTCGCGTTTGAGGTTGTAGTAGCATAAGGAGCGGGCTTTGACCGCCATTTACGGCTATCAAACAAAGACTCCACACTGCCATTATCACTCTTGTGCACAGCAGTGGCAACCTTAGAAAAATCTTCTCACCTCTTATGACACTCGCCAGTCTCCGTACCCTAACCTAGGGCCACTGCAACCCCTTGGGAATACATAAGCAACAGCAGCAGCTACGCCTGACTGCTATCCCTAGATCTCCCCAGACCTGTCACTGTCACCCTCCTCTCAGGATCATGGCGTCACACATGTGTCACCCCTGATACCACAGCCATAGAAATAGCAGAAGCGGTATCTTGCCACCACACATGCTCCTCTTCTACAACCTCTACCCCACTCTCATGGTTGTCTTTCCAGAAGCATCATCATCCTCTGTCAGTACCCGTAAGTTTCAAGAGTTTACAAGAGTTTCTTGTCACGTGTACCACGACAAGCCAATTGCTGGGCCCAATGGGAAAAAAAAGCAAAAATTCTCTGCTTTGGGTGTACATGCTACCAAATGAGTATTGGCATGATGACATCCACCGTCTTGAGGAGGTGAGAGATTGAGAGGTTGAGTCATTGTTGTACACTGCTGATTGTCTCCCTCAGTCTCCTTGAGGGATGCAGCCTCCTATGCCACAGCCTCCACCAGATAGCACCTCCTGTACATCTCCAACCAGTGCAATCAGCAATTGTGAGATACCAGGACGTGCTCCTCTTGTCCCTGATCATTGTGATAATCTCATTCTTCCTGGGATAATCCTCGACAATGCAGCAGATGCAACTGCCACATTCTCATTCATTGCCCAAGCTAGTAGGGCTCCAACTAACAGGGCCATTGGACCAGCCTTTTCTGCTTACTCTCTCCCTCCTTGCAGCTATTGTAGCCAACAACAGCTGACGTCACCTCTCCTGCAATCAGCTCCATCCACACATCCACTACTGCGGTCGTTCTCACTCCTACTGGTGAGGCCCAGGCGTTGACTCATCACAAAGACACTAGAGTGCTCATAACATCTGCAACTGCAGCCATCGCGGGTGTCGCAGTGACTGGACTTTTGTGTCTTGTGGTGTTTTTGGCCACCGGGACCTCTGTTCTTGCCTCTTCCACGGCAGCAGTTTTCGTGGCGCTCTTTTCTTTGCTTCCTTGGTGTCAGAATTGTGAGCCTTCACCTTGAAAACTTTCCTTTCTTCTTCACTTGCATGTACTCATTGTGCATTTCTCTTGCATCACTCTCTTCCCACCCACCCAGTATGTTTGAGGCCATAGACATTATCGAGGACTTGCAGGCCGTCCCACATGAGGCTCAGGCTGATTGACGTCGGCTCTTAGAGGAGCTTCAGGGTGACGTCGATGTCAAAACTGAGATGGCTTCTGCCATAGCTGAACTAATGATGAAGCAGCTTCCTGCCATGCCATCTTTTTCTGTTGTTGTGGATATCATGGATATCGGGGTTGCTGGGCTTACAAGGTGTGCCTCGGCTGCTGGAGGTGCTGTGGGTGCCGCTTCCAACTCTGGATCTACTGCTGCAGGAGGCACTGCAAGCAACCCTTTAGTGTCTTTCCACGGATAGGTCTCTTCGAATCCATTACAGCTTCACCCCTCGCTGCCCTGGTGCCAGAAGGACTTCAAAACATCTCCACCGCAAGTCACATCCAAATCAACCTTTTCCTCCAAGGAGACGTGCTTCAACTCTTGGGTGCAAGGTGAGCTTCTTTGGGATTCCTACTCTCTTGCTGATATTTTTGCCACACCTCCTTTTTCTCCTTCTCCCTCTGAGGTTGTCCACGTTGTGCGTGATCTGATCCTTGCTGAACCTGATGATCTTCTTGGTGGATTTGGCACGTACAACACTGACACTGCACGCTGCACCCCTGCTGATCCCATTGCCGCATACGCTCTCATCCACTGCCGCAAAACAGTTACTGGTCATGCAGCCCACAGTGTCCTCACCGTGCAATTCAACCAACTGTGCCTGAGGGTCGATGAGTCAGGTAATGCTTACTGTGCACACTGTCTGTGTCTTTTGCATGATCTTGAGAAAGTTGCACATGGCCAGCTTTCTGACTGTACTTCCATTGTGGCTAGTCTAATCCCTGAGGTGTCCCACCTCTACCTGCATGTTCTCCTACTAAGATTGAACGCATCACATCTGAGACTGTTTCACCTCCTAGAATTGCTGCACTTGATGATTTCACAACTAGACGTCTCACATTATAGTGGAAAAACATCCAAAACAAATGTCTCCATTGTATTGGTGAGACAGTAGTAGCTATATCTTCCTCTTCTTCCACGGAAACATCCTCCGCTACCTCGGCCACATCCACCACCTCCACCAAAGCTGTACATCCCACCCATGGTGCTCCTTATGGTGGTGTTGGCCAGAACCATCGACGTGGAAAAGGCTGTGGACCAAGAGGAAGTGGCTCTAGTGGTGTCCAATATCCTCCAAAAGCCATCTTCTATAGCTCTGGGGCTTTGGGAAATTCTGCTCCTAACTTGCCTTGCTTCTGTCATGTGAGCCCATTGGGCTCGGATAGGTGTCACCTCCTCTTCCTCAGCAGCCGCCAACGTCACCATGGATTCACCATTCTCCTCTTCATCCTCCTCTCCAGCTGTGCCGTACACAGACCACAGATCCATGCAGCGACCATTTGGACCCACCTTCCTCTTGGAGCTGGATGCCCCCTCCCACGGGGCCCTCCATCTATGGATCACTATCGTCTTACTACACACCACCGGCCTGATCCCATGCCGGTACTTGTCTCCCTGAGTCATATCCCAGCATTGAGCATTTTTCAGAAACTCGTTGTGCCGAGGAGCGCGCACTCGAGCACCGCCTCACCAAAATTCTTCATCTTAGTAATCAGGGAGGCAAGGATGTGATGGGTATGTCTTGTTCTCTTATGTGTGAGTCGGATGGATTTTTTTGTGGCGTGTTTTCTGGGGGCGTTCAAGGGTGCTTGCCTGATGATTGTCCTTGGGTTGAATATTGGTAGTCTCGTATTTTTCCTCATCCTCTCAGGTTCTCCTCCTCTTCTCGTGTTCCCCAATCTGGCACTGCTGTAGTCTGTTGTGTGGTTCTCTCCACTCATGTCTTTGGTGGCTCTTGAATCATTGGTTCATGGGCCACTCACCAAATGACCTTGTCTTGTTCTTCCTTCATCTCTTTTGATCTTGTCGGCTCAGTGCGCTTTGTGCGCACGAGCTCAGGACAGATTCTTCCTGTCCAGGGTGTTTTTGTTGTTTGTTCCATGGGGCTGGATGGTGACCTCTTCCTGCTGATGTTCAGTATGTTCCTGAATGAGAAGTCAACTTGTAGTCTGTGACCACTCTGAATGAACAGGGCATGGACTTTGCATGTAGCCGCAGAATTGCCGCTGCTTCCATTCATTCCTCTTGCAGGGTTTTGCTCTGTGGGAACCGCTGTAATCACCTATTTTGTGATCCTGTTTATCTTACCTTGTCGTCCGCTGCCTATACTCTTGTTCACGTGGTACCCTTTCTGTTATCTGAGCACACTCAGCCCTTGCACCGCCGCCTCTGTAAAACTCATACTGTTGCCATTGCTTGCATCCTCTGCGTGCTGCCTACGACTGTCCTCAACACTTCCACATTTATTGCTCCATGTTCCATGCACTACCTTAATTGTGATCAAGGCAAAATGCATCACTCTCCCCTTCAGCACTACATACTCTGTGGCCTCGCACCTTCTTGACCTTGTGCATACTGATTTCATGGACCCACTGCCTCATGAATTTCTGGGGGGGGTCGAGGTCGGTATGTCTTGTGCCTGAATGATGAATTATCTTACTACTGGTGTGTTTTCACTCTTTTTCACAAAAGCAACGTCACCAGCGTTCTTGAGTCCCAACCCCCTCAGGCCAAAAAAAATGTTGAAAAGTAGATTCATAGTTGTGTGCCCAATGGAAAAAAAAAGAGGAACATAAAAGGGCAAGACAGAGGGCCAAGGGAGAGGCGCCACTCTTTCCTCTCACCCTCTTCCTGCCGATCCTACTCTATGCCACTATCTGCTGGGATCAGGAGAGAGGGTAGTCCCATGCCTCTCTCTGTCCACTATGTACCTGCGATTCATTTGTAGGCACGTGATGAGTAGTATTTCCATGGGAAATGCACATCAGTGCGTCATGGTTCTGAGACAAGGGGAGGAGCGAGGTGTGCTGACGTGAGCAATCAGCAGCCAACACCAAAGCGACAAACACATGTGGTTGTCCGCTCCCTACACATCCCAGCAAAATGGTGTCTCTAAATGTTGGAACCGCACCCTTGCTGATATGGTGATTTCTGTTACGTCTGCCTCAGTTCAGTCTCCTCTCTTTGCTCTTGAGGTGATGTTACACATGACTTGGGTCTAGAACCATGTTCCCCATGGCCAAGCTCCGTTTTGATGTCACCCTATTTGAATGCTGGACTGGTCGATGTTTTGCTCCTTGCCGGTTTGTGGGATTCATTTGTTGTTGTAATGCTTCCTAACGATTATCGTAAGAGAAAATTGCACCTTGTGGTCATCTTTGTATTTTCCTTGGCATCTTGTCCTTCTCCAAGGCATGGTGCTTTTGGGACCCCATCCGGCGCTGCATCATTGAGTCATGAGACGCTCTGGTTTTCAAGATGTCCTTAGAGGCGAATCTTCCCGTCTCAGATCTCCCACTCTCTTGACCTGCTCTCTTGGCTTGGAGGATATTCTTTGCCAGTTCCCTCCATTGCACCCTTGGCTCGGGTTCTGGTGGCCGACCATCCACTGAGACAGTACTCTCCTCCCTTGGATACAGAATTGCACTCAGCCTCTCCCAGTGCCTCCTCACTCTCTCCTCAGAGTGCAGCCTTCCTACCTTCTCCTTCTGTTCTGCCTTCTCTTCTTCATTTGTATTCTCTGCATCCTCTCCTTCCTCTCCAGTACTTTCTGTGTCCTTCCTCTCTGGTTCATCCTTTGTCCTCTCCTGCTCTGGCACTTCTTATGCCCTCAGACTCTCCATCCTCACCAGTCTTGCCGGCCACCTCCTCAGGAACCCCTTGTGTCTCCCTACATCTTGGGTGAATTTCTGCGTGCTCTTCCTACCCAGAGCCACACGTCCTCTGTATCTCAAGGCCCCTCCTCTCATAGTCCTACCGCACCTGATTGCAACACCTTGTCCGGTGAGCCCGCTAAGTGCTCTTGGGCTCACCGTATCTACTAATATGTCTATCTCTGTTTCAGTCATGTATCCCAGTTATGCTCTTGTGGAGCATTAATCTCATTGAGCCTTTGGCATATCTATCTCCGGATATGTGGCATATTGTTTTGCTGCAGCTGGTCTCTCCCCATTGCCTCCAAAGCCCATGGAACTTCACGAGGCCCGGAAAGCTCTTGACTCCCCTCTATGGGAAACAGCCATGCAAGATGAACTAAATGCTTTGACTGGGCATGTGGTGTACGAGCCCATCAATCTCCCATCTGGCAGACAAGCTAACTCAGCCAAGTGGGTCTCTCAAGGAAATCTGAATCTAGACACATGAGTGGGGAGATACAGCGCTCGTCTCACAGCCAAGGGATTCTCATAGATCTTTGGCATTGAATTTGGTGAAACTTTCACCCCAGTGAAGTGTTACACCATTGCACAAGCACTGACCGGTCGTGTTGCCTAACACGACTGGGAGCTCAAGCAAATGGATGTGAATGAAACCTTCCTCCATGGTAGGCTTGATGAAGATGTCTACATGATCCAGCCTCTTGGCTTCACCAATGGTGCAAACAAGGTCTTGCGACTGCGCAAGGCTCTTCATGGCCTCAAGCAGCCACCACTGTCTTGCGAAAAAGAGATAAAATCCACTCTTCAATGGATTCTTTCCGCAAGAGCATGATTGATCCCGTATTGTTTTTCAGTGCATCCTCTGCCCCACAGGTGTCCATTATTGTGAATGTTGATGACGTGCTCATGGCATCTCCCAATCACTTGCAGTCAGCATAAACGATGAAGGATCGCGGGCTTGCCCGAGTCATTCTAGGCATATAACTTGAGCATGACCACTCTAAGCGGACAATCCACATTCATCAGGTTGCATACGTGCATAGCCTGTTGGAGCTCTTTGCCTCCCTCCTCTCTCCAGTCCCCTTAGCTTCTTCGCCAATGACTATAGCAAGTAAGAAACTCCTGAAGTTAGTAGATGTCTCCAGATGAGGAAGGATACAGAATGTGATCAATTACCTCTGTATATTCGGCTCACTCATATACTTAGCTACTACCACTCCTAGAGATGTCACCAGTGTAGTAACTTTCTTGTCCCTAATTTCACAGTGCCCCAGAGAGCGACACCTTGAGGCTGAATTGTGTGGCGAGATATGCCTTGTCTACTCCACACATACGTTGTACTTCATAGCACAACCTTCAATCATTGTCTATGATTTCACTGGCAGTGACTGGACTCATGACTTTGATGATCATAGCCATACTGGCTACAATCTTCTTGATTTGGGACAAGGCTATCTCCTCAAAAGTGGTAAGCAAGGGTGTGCGGCAAGGAGCTCAAGCAAGCGTGTCATTCATTCTCTCCATTGTCAATGGCCTCATCCCCGAGTTTTCTGACATCTTTTGAGAGGTGAAGGCCTCTGATGTTGAGCGTCTCCTTACCGAGCATGTTCCTCTTTATTCACCACCAGGCATTGGTGCTCTCTAGGGGTTCGAAGCGGAGCACCTCACCGATTGGTGAAGCACACTACAGAACACACGTATCCATTATTCTGTCATTGTAGCAGCCACGACTGCACTTTTCCCTCCTTTTGCTACAGCCTCCACCTTACACACCTCTCCCTCTTCTGCTTTTCTGTGGTCACACAGGATAGGGGACAAAGGTCGTGGGAGGAGCAAGAGCAGCCAGTCTAGAGGTGGGTCTGGTGGCGGGTGAGGAGACTACAGTAGGAGGCATGGTTCCAATGCCTCATCCTCCTCATCTGTCTACTCGCCTATCCCTCTGACATGCTAGAACTGTGATTCCATAGGGAACTCTGTCCCAAAGTGCCCCTCACCCCCTAACGATGTCCGCCTGGCATTTGCCATGCGAGCGCACTGGATACGCTCCTCAAGTGAGGATGCTGGTACTTCCCCTGCCTCTGCTTCTACCTCCTCCAGATGTAGCTCGCCCGACTCCACCGATGCAGAGGCCTACAGCACCACTGAGGCCACCTTCTCACCACCCTATCCCTGGATGTGGCCTCTACCGTTTGGGAGGCCAGCCTTCCGCAACCCCCCTTTCACACCCTACGCTCCCCTGGCGTGGGTTTTGCTGGCCACCCCCAAGCGGCACCAGTGATCCTGCGTTGTCATCACTTCCAACCCTCCTCACGACGAATGCCAGTTGGACGGTACCCTCTCTCATCTTGTTCATTAGCATCATCTTCGTCATCAGAAAGGTGAGAGTGTGACTACATGTGTGAGGTCACTAACCTGCGAGTCTGTCCAGGCTCTCTGTTGATCGGCCTCAGGTCACGTTCAGGGGTTTCATACTATCAAGGTTCCATGGATTAAGGACTCAGCAGTCTATTCATCTGCCTCGTTGCCTTGTCGCTTGTGGTCAGTAGCTCCCGCCAAGCTCTGACATTGTTGCTATCAGGAGTGTTCCTCATTTATGCGTGTCGGGTAGCTTCTGGATCCTTGACTCCAAAGCCATCCACTACATGTCATCCTCTTGTGCTTCCTTTTCTTACTTGGGCCCTGTTGGCTATGCTCGCTTTGTGCGCACCGGCTCCAACCAACTTTTAGCTATCCATGTTATTGGTGTTTTCCGTTTCGTTGAGCCGAAGGGGAACTATTTCCATCCAATGTGCTTTATCATACATGACGTGGGTGTGGAACCCTGTACCTCACGGTCCTCTTCATTGTCATGTAACCCCTTGCAAATTTTGGTTAGTTCTTTGAAAACAATTGCAACTTGCACGCTTTGGGGTTGTGTCGCTACTATTTGGCTTCCTAAGTACCTTTGAGATAGTGAATTGAGCTCTCATGCCCACCTCTGCACCTTTCTAGGTGTTTCCACCACATCTAAGGATTGGCCATTCTGGGACACTGATCGATATCGTGTCATTGTGCTGCAAGACGTGCAGTTCTTTGGGAACGTGTTCCCACTTGACTTGTCTCATGTCGCTCCACCCTCCTCTCTCTCCTCGCTCCGCCGGCTTTAATGAGTCGGTGTCTCTCATCCTCCGACCTCGGAAGGTCATCGCTTCCATCCTCTATCACTATTCCCTCTGCTCGTCCTCTACCCTTGCCATTGCCGTTACACATTGAGAAATTGCTAGGAAGCTTCCTAACTTTGCTGCTACTGACGTGGTGATGCTGTCCAGTCAGCTGACGCGCTAGCAAGCAAGCAGGTGCAAGAAATAGCAAGGGTCAGACTAGGGAGACGCGCAAAGTCTCATAAGCTCCAACAGCTTGGTAATGCAAAGAGAAATGACAACTGAAAAGAACACAGCATGAATACCTGCCGCGGCGCACTGCGGGTGACGCATGCGACAGTGTCAGTTTGTCCTAATACGAGCCCAAACCCACTGTTTTGGCCGTAACTCTGCGCCCAGGCATTCAAATGCAACACCGTCTGAACCTAGAGATGCAAAATCACAAACCAGAAGCTACAACTGGTCACACATACAGGTCCGGCATTGATCAGGGAACAAACAATGCAAAACATTCAAATCGGGATCAAAAGCCAGTCCACCAAGAAAACTCTAGTGACTACAGAAAAACTGCAAAGCATCCCAACAAGCACATGGGACGTCGTGGCAGCTGTCTAGCAGCTGCTTGTGGTTGAAGCCACCACCCGTCGATGCTCCGGTGCCAACTTGGTCCGCACCAAGGATCTGCACGAGCATGGACATGGCCGAGTGGTCAAAGTAAGTTGTATGAACAGACGGGGATGTCTCACATCAGAACACACATCACCTCTGCTGACTGTGAGTTCCCTCTTCTGTCATCTCTGTCCAGCGCCCAGACCGTCTCCTCCCCAGAGTCATCACTGGTCACCGTGTTTTCTCCACCGACATCTCCAAAGACAACACATAACCCTACCTCTGATAGTGCTCTAGCACATTCTTCTCCTGACTCACCTCCTGACTTTATGCCACAGACCATTGAGCCTGCCATTGTCCCCAGGACACACCCTGAGTCACAAGCCCCTGTTATTGGACCAGAGCCATACATATGCAGAAGGAGGCTTCATTCTATCCCTCAGAATTCATTCTCTGATTCCTCTCGACATCGCACACCTTCTAGTGCATCCTCCTCTGATCCGTCCACTTCCAGACCTATTGGCCTCGATGCACTCGGCCGCGCCACTCGGATATAGTCCATCCCAAATTCAGCAGTGGGGTGTCGCTTGGTTGTACAAGAGTTCCACAGCGCTCTCGACCTCTCAGCCAATTGTTATGTCACTGTGTACTTTCCAACAAGTAGTCTCTGTTGGTTTTTTTCCCACATCTATCACTTGTACTCTGTTGTGTCCTCCCGGCTTGTGTACATTGGCGTGCAAATGACTGATGGCGAGACGCGACGCTGATGGACTGTTGCCTGGTGGAGCTGACGCGCGCTGAGGCCTAGACGCAGTTTGTTGGAGCCTCCTCCCTCCTTCGTACTCAGCTACATTGGCAAACCTCCTCGGCAGTCGTGCCGCCGACAGGCACTGCCACTGCCTTTGCTGCCTGCGCATGTCCAGCACTGCATTTGACTGCATTGCTGCATTCACTGTGTTATGTCATGCCTGGGGTCCAAGTTTCATCATTTTCTGACATTGTTGGTACCGGGGGTTGGCGTAGACGTTGCCTGGGTTTAGGCAGCCATAACTCCTCACTGCTATCTTTCTAGATTATTCTGACTGCACGACTGTGTTTGCAGCGTGTGTATGATGGTATGGTACAGTTTTCAGGCAAAACGGATGAGCCCGGATTTTGGGCTGTCGGTCGTCTGGCAGGGCTCACTGAGAAAACCCTACCTGCCAAAAAACAGGTATGTTTTCTGATTGGCTGGTGAGCTGAGTAACAAGCTCCACAGAGCTAGGGGGGAGCTGGAACTGGTAGGGGTCTCCCATTGTTGCTCATTATTTATCACTAATCAGTCACTTCCAGTTTTCAGCTGCTTTATGGCGCTAACACTGGCGCGCACGTTTATGAGTAACAAATCCAGAGCACTCAGACTTAGACTCTAGAGCGGCAGGCTGAGGGGGCAGCAAACTGAGCAACGAGCGTGGAAGCCTGCACGCAACATTGACAACGCCACGCATGACGCAAGGAGGTGAGCGGCAGGCTACATCAACCTGCTGGCGACGGAGCACGTGGCGATGTCATCTAGGTGTAGTGACTGGCAACAACAGCAAGCAGCAACAGCAGCCTGCAGCAACAGTAGTAGCTTGCTGCAGCGGCAAGCAGTGGCAGTAGCAGCCAGAAGCAGTTGTGTGCAGTAGCAGCAGCCGCCAGCAGTAGCAGCTCGCAGTAGCAACAGCCTGCAGCCACAAGCAGCACCAGCAGCCAGCAGCAGCAACTCGCAACAGCAGCAACGGCAGCCCACATCAGCAGCATCAGCAACAGTATGGAGCAGTAGTAGCAGCCGACTGTAGCAGTAGCAGCTACAAGCAGCAGGCATCAGCAGCCGGCAGCACCCAGCAACATCACCTGCAGCAGCCGCTAGTAGCAGCAACGGCTGCAGTTGCTCCCACCTTGCTGATTATAGCTAGCAGCGAGCTGCAAGCAGCAAACTCGCTACTCGCAGCAAGCAACAAGCTACAACCAGCAAGCAGCAAGCAGCAAGCTACAAGCAGCAAGCAGCAAGCTAGCACTAATGAGCCAAAGAGAAAAAATAGGAGTACACTAAAAAAATTCCCCCATCCAAAAGTACGCAGCAGCAGCTGTAGCAGCAGCAATTACTCCTGCAACAGCAGGCGTAGCAACAGCAGCAGCAACAGCAGTTGTAGCAACAGCAACAACAATAGCAGCAGCAACAGTAGCCACTACTGCCACAACAACCGCAACAGTAGCAGTAGTAGAAGCAGTAGGTGAAGTAGTAGCAGCTATAGCAGCAGCAGCTGCAGAAGCAGCAATAGCAGCTACTACTACAATAGCAACTGCAGTAACAGCAGCAACAACAATAACTGTGGCAGCAGTAGCAGCCACTGTTGCCACAATAGCAGCGGCAGTAGTAGTAACAACAGCAGAAACAGCAGCAACAGCAGCAGTGGTTGCAATAGCAAGCCAGCAGCAACACCAGAAACTGCTCCTGACGTCAGCCTTTCTCAGCTGATGTCACTACTGACATCACTGCTGACATCATCAACACACAAAGAAAAACTTTTCTACAGCAGCAACCCTGCAGATAACAAGCCATAACTGCTAACGTCTGCCATCCAAGGCTGACATCACTACTGATGTCACCACTGACATCAGTAGCACACACCAAAACAGGGGTACAAGGAGGGAAACATGGCAGAGAACGAAGAGGGATCCTCCTCTGTTGGAGGACCCCCTTCCTACAATAGCTACAGCAGTTGCAGCAACAGCAGCAGTAGCAGCAGTTTCCACCGTTGCAACAGCAATAGGAACAACAACAGCAGCAGGAGCGGCAGCCGCAAGAAAAGCACCTGTAGCAACAACAGCAGCAGTCCCAGTAGCAGAAGCATCAACAGTAACACCAGTAGCAGCACCAGCAGCAGCAGGAGCAGCAGCAGCAGCCACAATAGCAGTAGTAGCAGCACCCTGCAAACTCCGTCGTCAGCCATGATGACTCGACAGATCGGCTCGCTGCCTTGCGCCAGCAGCTCGCAGCACTAACACAACAATTAGCGGCACTACAGCTGCCTACACACAACAGCAGCAGTTGCTGCCTCAGCAGCTACAGCAACGTCAGCAAGCACCGTTTGTTCCAGCCAGGTACGCGAGCCCTATAGTCTCCTATGCCACGCAGTTACTAGTGCAGCTACACACCCAACACCAATAGCAGACAGTGACGTCAGTCCTAGGCCCCACTCTGGGTGCCCGCCGCAGCCCAAAGGACTTCAAAACCCCGCCGCCGCTGCTTCATGCTTCCGACCAGTTCCAAAGGTGGGAGCTTAGCTTCCGGATCTGGGCACAGGGCGAGAACTTGTGGCCCTACTGTATCCTGTCCTTCGACTCCACCCAGGCCGACCAGGTCTATGACGCTGGTCGCCCTGTACGTATCCTCGTCCCTGTGGCCCCTACAGCCGCCCGCCTCGCCCTTGAGCCCTGCCTCGACGACCTCACCACTAGCGCACTCCCTGACCCAGCAGCAGCCTGGCACATACTCACGTGCCCTCATTGCCTGTCCAGTGACACTGAGACTAGCCGCCTGCTCCGGGAGTTCAACTCCCTCCGCATGGGGGAGACCGAGACGGTCACCTCCTATTGGAAGCGTACAGAGGACATCCTCTACTACCTCCGAGACGCCGCGCCACCCCCTCTCTCCGCGCTCCTGACCATCAAGCGCGGCGCCAACGACCCCTTCTCCGACTTCTTTGTCCACTACTCCCAGGATGTCCTCACCGCGATGACTACCCAGGGCACCCTCATGCCCTGGGCATACGAGCTCTTCCTCTGCATCAAGGAAGTTCGTCAGGAGTCGCACATCCATCGCACGAAGTCCCTCGCCTCTCCAGCCGTCGCCTATGTGGCTGTTGCCGCCCCAGCAGCAGCAGCGTCTTCCGGCGCCTCCTCGGCTGGCAAGAAGAAAAAGCGAAACAAAAAGGGTAAGGGTCCGCAGCAGCAGACTGGTGGATCCGGCAACGCCAGCCTCATCTGCCACAACTGTGGCCAGTCAGGACACGGGTGGTACACGTGTCCGCTCCCAACCGATGAGACTCGCGTCAGTGTTGACCCGGGGTTCCGCGGTGACCCTGTCACCGTGGCCACGGAACCCCAATCCACATTGATGGGGCATCGATGTGGATCGAGTTCGCGTTTGATGTCCGTGCGATATCAGCCAGCCAGCCAACCCCCCTCCCCCTCCCATCCCCTCGCCCTGCCGCTGAGCAACTAGTCTGACATGGTGAGTCAGCCAGCAAGGAATCCGCCGCTGACCAATCATGTCTTTCAGAAATCAAGGGCAACCTCGGCCTGTCGCCCCTGGATCCCCCCGCTCCCTACCCCCCCCCCTCACTCCAATCCAAATTCTCCCAGTTCGGAATCCACATTAATGTTATAAACAATACTATTGGGGAGGGTTTGATCTATCAAAAGGATACTTTCACTGCACAAAACATTAATGGTTGACGTTTTGCAAGGAAACTATAGATTTCGAAAGTCAAACAGCCGACTTTAAAAGTCGAGTTTCAAAACTCCGAACTTTGATGCCATATTCAGAACTCCAAAGTTCGGACTTCTGACATCAAACTTTGGAATCGCGATGTCTGAATTCCAAACTTTAATTTTGGGAGTTCGAAGCCCGTTGTTCAATCCCTTACGTTTGGCTCTCAAACCTCGTAGTCTAAACTGAAACGCGCAAGCTTTGATCCTTTAGCACCGAGCGCAGAATTTCGAACTTCAAAGTGTGAAAACTCAAACACAATCTTGATTTGAGGACAGGCATTTGAATATGAATCGCCAGCTCATCTCATGCGAAGTCAAATGATGCCAGCGTGAGTCAGTGCGGCTGACCACGCTAATGTAGAAAAGTCGAGCGAAGACGGAGACGGCCCACGACCTCATCAGAAAAAAAAGGGAATTTACCAGGATACCATGGACAAGTCAAGCCAGAAAAACACACAACCCCACCCAAGGACTGTCCGTGGTTCTGAGGTGGCCGATGTGGGGGGGATCACATCGATGTGCCGGGGTGGGCATCGATGTGCCGGGGTTTGGGGTGGCCAGGTCAACAATGACTCGCGTCATCACCACCATGCGTCGCCAGTGCGAACGCCGCCATGCCACTGCTATCGTGACCGTATCTGCGCCGCTTGCGACTGTCCCACCGCAGGCTCCTCCGCAGCCGTCCGCGCCCGCTCCTCCATCCCCAGCGCCTTCCTTCCCCCTCTTGGACTCTCGCGCCGTCACACCGCAGTCAATCTACTCCGTCAGACTTTCCGCCCGTTAGCGCCAGCTGGAGCAGTTTATCGCACTTTAGCTCGGCCTTCCTCGCACTCCTCCCCAGGGAAGTACGAGTTACATAGTCGCTAGTTCCTCCCTACCGTGCATGACAGATTCGGTACTACGATCGTGTCTTGTATCTCTGTCCATCCCATCCTCTGTCGTGCCTTGCCCTCTTGCTCCTCTTTGTGACGATTTTGCCTGGCTAGATGACTAGCACTCCTTGTTTGTACCTCCGTCCACATCCTCAGCGTCGCTTGCCCATTGCCATGTGACTGTCAGCGACCTAGCCACACCGGTCCAGGATCCGTCAGAGACCTGGATCATCGACTCCGGGGCCACGCATCACATGCCGGCCTCACGCGAGGCTTTAAGTGTTCTTGGTCCCGTCACCAATGTCACCAAGGTTCGGACGGGTTCTGGTCAGGTGTTACCCGTCCGTGGTGTCGGCGTCGTTCGTTTCCATGGTCCAGCTCGTGATGTCTTCTTGACTGATGTTCTCTCCTTCTCTGGCCTTGAGCTCAGCCTCCTGTCTGTCACCCCCCTTGATCGCATGATAATGGACGTTTAGCATTCGCGAAGTCTGGGCACTGTGTTGTTGCATCCGTCCAGTCATGTCGTTTTGCATGCCACCGCCCGTGGCAACTTGTGGCACGTCCCGCGTCTATCCGCCTCTACCACTGTCCCCTCCTTGTCGGCCAATACTGACCACGTGTTTGTTACCAGTACTCTGTCTCCGCAGCACACTCGTCTCCTACATCACCGCCTCTGTCACGTCCAATCTGCTGCTTTTAATAGCATGCTTTGCACGCAACCGGCCAAGGGCCTTGACCTAGCCTCCTTTCCTCTGCCATGTCCCACCGAGTGCATTGATTACGCTGAAGGCAAGATGCATCTTTCCACCTACTCCCTCTCTGCCTCTCAAGCGTCCGCCCAACTCAACCTGGTTCACTCTCATGTCATGGGTCCCCTCTTGATAGAGTCAATCGGCGAGCACGGTTGTTACGTACTGACACTTTCGAACGACTATTCTCGCTATCACTGGGTCTTCTGCCTTTGGCAAAAGAGCAACGTTGTTCCCACCATTCTGGACTGGCTTGTCCGTGCTGAACGCGAATGTGGTCACCCTCTTCGCCGCTTACGTTCTGATCGCGGTGGTGAGTTTCTGGGGGAGACCACACTCTTTTTTGCCTCCCGTGGTGTCCATCATGAGACGTCGGCACCTTACACGCCAGCCCAGAACGGCGTCTTTGAGCAATGGAACCGCACCATGGCCGACACCGTCCGCACCATACCAATAGAATCCGGTATCTCTGATGGATTCTACTTTGAGGCCATGACCTTCATGACGTGGGTCTAGAACCAGACTCCTCAAGGATCCATTCCTTGTCAGTCCACCACATACCAGCACTGGTGTGGAGAACGCGCTGACATGCGTCCGGCACAGGTTTGGGGCTACGTCGCCATTGTGTGGCTGCCTGCCCCACACCAAGGTCACAAGCTCAAGCCTCGTAGATGTCCATGCACCTTCCTTGGCGTCTTGTGTCAGTCAAAGGCATGGCGCTTCTGTGATCCCACCCAACACTGCATCATCGAGTCCCTCGATGTCCTCTTCTTTGAGGGCCTGTTTCCCCGCGACCGCATTTGCTCTGGCGCGTCCATGTTCCTTCCGACACGTTGGGGAGTAGTGGGTCCGTCCTCCGTCCAACCGCGTCCGGGCGTTCCACCGTCTTCGCCCGCAAGTCCATCTTTGCCGGCTGCCCCATCTGTGCCCAACAGTCCCTCAGAGCCGGCTGCCCTATCCGTGTCCGCCAGCCCCTCAGGGCCGGCTGCCCCATCTGTGTCCGATAGCTCCTAATGGCTTGCTCCCTCATTCACGCCCGCCAACCCCTCAGGGCCGGCTGTCCCGTACGTGTCTGCCAGTCCCATAGGACCGGCTACCACATCTGCGTCCGACAGCCACTCAGGGTCGGCTGTCCTGTCTGTGTCCGACAGCCCCTCAAGGCCGGCTGCCCCATCTATGTCCGACAACCCCTCAGGGCCGACTGCCATGTCCATGTCTACCAGCCCCTCAGGCGAGTTTCCTCATCCGCGCCCGACAGCCCCTCAAGGTCGGCCGCCCCGCCCGTGTCTACCAACCCCTCAAGGCCGGCTTCCCCGTCTGTGTCTACTAGTCCCTCAGGGCTTGCGCCCCGTTCGTGCCTACTAGTCCCTCTGGGCCCGCTGCCCCGTCCGTGTCCACCAGCCCCTCACGGCCGGCTGCCCCAACGTATCGGCGCGCTACACACATGGTCTGGGCGGGAGCCTCAGACCCAGGCCAACAGTGAGCACTCAGGTTGCCTCCTCATGTCCTCTCACTCCACGACCCCCTGTCATCCCACGAGGTTCCTCACCTCATGTCAGATCCACTCCCATGGTCCTGAGTGAGGACCCCGGCACCAAGGCACTCGGCTTGGCCACACTTTCTGTCATCGCCGATCTACATCCAAGGTCAACTCTAGGCTATGCCTAGCTCCATCAGGAGCACTGGTATGCCATTACAGCTACACTCACGCGGATAAAGAGAAACTAGGCAGCAGGTTGGGGCAGCACCGTTGTTGATGCAGCGTGTAGGCTTCCACGCTCGTTGCTTAAGTATGCTGCCCCCTCAGTCTGTTGCTCTAGAGACTAGTCCTGGAAGCTCTGGGTTTGTTACTCAGAAGTGCGCGCGCCAGTGTTAGCACCAGAAAGCAACTTATAACTGAAAGTAACTGATAAGGAATGAAGAATGAGCAACAATGGGAGACCCCTCCAAGTTCTAGCTCCCCCCCACTAGTGTAGAACTTGTTACTCAGCTAACCAACCAATCAAAAAATAGTCCTAGACCTGTTTTCTGGCAGGCAGTGTTCTCTCGGTGAGCCCTGCCAAACGCCTAAAAGCCCAAAACCCGGGCGTCGTCTATTATGCCTGAAAACCGGACCATACCATGATACCCACGCTACAAACGCAGTCGTGCGGTCAGAATCAGCTAGAAAAAACAGCAGCAAAGAGTTATGGCTGCCCGAGCCCAGGCAGTGCCTACGACAGTCTATGATGCCAAACATTGCTATGAAGCTAGAGACTTGGACCCTAGGCAGAGCATGATGCTGCAGACGAAATGGCACAGTTGGAAACAGTATTGGATGCATGCAGACAGTATCTGCATTGGCAGTGACCGCCGCGGGCCCAACCACCGAGGAGGCCTGTCGATGGAGTTGAGCGCGTCGCCGGAGGGAGGAGGCTCCAGCAAACTGCACGTAGGCCTCAGCGTGCGTCGGCTCCACCGGACGACACTCCAACAGCATCGAGTCTCGTCGTCAGTCATGTGCATGCCGATGTACACAAGCCAGGACACAACAGAGCACAATGAGAGATGCACAAAACCAACACTCCCCCATGACTCATAGGCGTAGTGTACATGTGCGGGCAGAGACACAGTCAACAACCAGAGTTCCCCAGGGCACACAGAGACGGAGGCAGGGACAAAGGAGTCACTCAGAGACACACGCAAACCGAACGGACAGCCTTCTTGAACAATTCACGCTTTAGTGCCTTGGTCAAGAAGTCAGCCAGCTCTCGTCCTGTTTCAACCCACACAATGCTGATGCTTCCGTCATGCAACAACGAACGCACATAGTGATACTCAACGTTGATGTGCTTTGTGCGTGTATGATGCGCACCGTCATTGTTGGCGATGGCCATGGCACTTTTATTGTCACAATGCAACGTGATGGATGCAACAAACTGGCGCAACTCGGACAACAAACAATGGAACCACACACTCTGACACGAGCCTGAGCCAAGGGCCACGTACTCAACCTCAGCAGTGCTCCATGCAATCCACCCCTGCTTACCACTACACCAAGACAGAGCAGTGCCACTGATCAGGAAGATCCAGCCTGTGCGACTCTTACCGTTTGGACTGCCAGCCTAGTCACTGTCGGTGTACCCAACCGCAACGACAGACGGCTGGTGGCAGAACATGAGACCTCGCCGAGGAGTCGAGACGACATAGCGTAGTACTATGATCGCGGGCTCAAAGTGGAGGTGATACGGCTCTTGAGAAAACTGAGCCAAGAGGTTGACGGCAAACGCGATGTCTGGGCGCGTCGTCGTCGCCAAGAACATCATTGACCCAGTGACTCGCAGATACGTGGTCATGTCAACTGGCTCTCCTATAATGGCTGGGTTGGGACTCTTCAGCTTCACCTGGCCATCAGGTGACATGGGTGAAGATGTGCTGGGCACGAGGGGAAGGTCCTCGGCAAAGCGAGTGGACAGGGTCTGAACAAAGACAGCCTGGTGGACGTGCAGGATGCTCTGGGAGCGATCATGCTCGAGCTCCATGCCCAGGAGGACTCGGGCAAACCCGAGATCCTTCATCTGGTAGGCGGTGTGCGGCAAGTCCTTGACACGCTAGATGGCAGCCATCTCATGAGACGCAATGAGGAGATCGTCGACGTAGACCAGGACAGCGGCGAGGGTCTGGCCTCGTAGGCTGACGAACAGTGTGGGGTCAGTGGTACTGCGCTGAAGCCCACCGCGAAGGAGCGTGCTGCTGATCTCCTGGTTCCAGCACCGAGGCGACTGCTTCAGGCCATAAGGGGCCTTCCACAGCCGCCAGACTCTCCCAGTGCCATCTTAGAAGCCTAGAGGCTGTACCATGTACAGCTCCTCACCCTACAATGAACCATGGAGGAAGGCGTTGCTCACGTCCATCTGATGCAGCTCCCACCCATGCTGGGTAACCAGACTGAAGAGCGCCCGAATCGTGGAGAACTGGCTAGCTGGAGCAAAGATCTAGTCGTAGTCAACCCCAAGGACCTAAGCAAATCCCTTGGGTGTGAGGCAGGCCTTGTACTTGTCCAAGGATCCGTCGGGCTTCCATTTGCGCCGAAAGACCCACTTGACACCGATGGCCTTCCGACCTGGAGGGAGGTCGACAAGGTCATACACGTGGTGGTGCTAGATAGTAGCGAGCTCGTCAACGCGGGTACCATCCTAGTGTGCGGCCTAAAGAGAGGTGCAAGCCTCGCGTAGGGTGGCTGGGTCCTCCGGGCGTGCTATGGAGCGAACTGAGAGAGCGTGTGCATCTCGAGCTCTAGGTGGGATGCGTACGAGTGCAACCGTGACAGCATGCCGGTGCTCGTGATGAAGCGTGGCGTAGCCCAGTGCAGAGCCAGGGTGAAGATTTGCAATCATACCCAAAGTGGTCAGGCTGAGAGCCTTGGTGCAAAGGTCCCCACTCACGATCATAGGAGTGGAAGAGACACGTGGAGCGACAGGGGGCCAAGACGCCACAAGGCGATGTTCTGCTGTCTGCAAGCTCAGTGACGGCCTGGGTCCAAGGCTGCCGCCTGGGCCAAGCGTGTAGCGCGATAGGGCAGGAGCTGGCCCCGAGTCTGTCGTGCCGACAAAGGCAGACGGGGTTGCTGGCCAGGTTGGACCAGCGGACGCTATTGGGGCTGCTGGTCCGGAGGGGCCAGCGGACGGGACTAGGGCCGCCGGCCCGGAGGGGCCAGCGGGCATGACTGGGGCGGCTGACCCGGAGGGACCAGTGGACACGACTTGGACCGCCGGCCCAGAGGGACCGGTAGACCGGCTGGGGCCTCCGGCCCGGAGGGACCAGTGGACGCGACTCGGGCTGGCGGCCCGGAGGGACCGGTGGACGCGACTTGGACCGCCGGCCTGGAGGGACCGGTGGACGCGACTGGGACCGCCGGCCCGGAGGGACCGGTGGACGCGACTGGGGCCGCCAGCCCGCACGGACCGTTGGACGTGACTGGGACCGCCGGCCCAGAGGGACCGGTGGACAAGGTTGGGACCGCCGGCCCAAAGGGGCCAGCAGGCGCGACTGGGGCTGCTAACTCGGAGGGGCCAGCAAGCGCGACTGGGGCTGCAAGCTCGGAGGAGGCAACGGGCGTGACAGGGGCTGCTGGCTCAAAGGGAGAAAATGATGTGCCATCCGGAGGCGGTAGGACGGAGGATGGACTCACCAATCCCCCACACTACAGGAGGAACACCGACGAGCCGGAGCGAACGAGATCGCGTGGAAACAGTCCCTCAAAGAAGAGGGAATTGTGCGGCTTGACAATGTAGTATCGGGAGGGATCCCAGAACTGCCAAGCCTTAGACTGAGGAGAGACACCAAGAAAGGTGCGAGGACGCCCGCTGGGGGCAAGCTTGTCGCCCCGCTGCGGGGCAGCCAGCCACATAATGGCTATGCAGCCCCACACGCGAGCAGGGCGGAGGTCGGCTCGCTGATCGCAATAGTGCGGGTACGGCGTGGACTGGCGGGGAAGGGGTCCATGAGGAATCCGGTTCCAGACCCACGTCATGTAGGCCATGGCATCAAAGTAGAAGCCATCAGCAAGGCCAGACTCAACCCGCATGGTGCGGACGGCATCGGCCATGGTACGGTTCCACCGCTCGGAGACACCGTTTTGGGCGGGCGTGTAGGGCGCGGACGTCTCGAGGTGGATACCGCGGGAGGCGAGAAAATTTGTGGTCTCGCCCATGTACTCACCACCGCGATCTAAGCGAAAGCGACAAAGGGATCGACCACACTCGCGCTCCGCAAGGACAAGCAAGTCCGAATGGCACGGGCGACATCGCTCTTCTGCCAAAGGAAGAAGATCCAGCGGTAGCGCAAGTAGTCATCAGTGAGGGTGAGGACATAACGGCCATACTCTCCTACGGACTCGGTAGGCAGAGGACCCATGACATCGGAGTGGACCGGGTCAAGAGGGGCGGACGCAAGGGAGGAGGACAGAGGATATGTGGACCGGTGCATCTGGCCTTGAGTGCAATCAACGTACTTTGTGGGACATGCCAAAGGGAATGTCTCAAAGTCAAGGCCCTTGGCCGGCTGGGTACGGAGCATGCTATTGAGGAAAGCAGAGTGGATGTGGCAAAGCCAGCGGTATAGGAGATGGGTGTGCTGCGAAGAGAGCGTGTTGGTGACAAAAATATGGCCTGTGGCGGCCGATGGAGAGGGGACAGATGGAGAGGAGCACAATCAAGGCAAGTCCCACAAGTTGCCACGAGCGGTGGCGTGAAGAAAGACAAGACCGGACGGACGCAACGACACAGTGCCAACACCACGCGAGTGCACAACATCCATGCTCATGCGGTCAAAGGCAGTATCGGATAGGAGGCTCAGCTCAAGACCGGGATGAAAAGGACATTAGTCAGGAAAACATCACCGGCAGGACCATGGAAACGAATGACACCAACGCCGCAGACAACTAACACCTGGCCGGAGCCTGTCCAGACACCGGATACATCGCCAACAGGACCAAGCATACTGAAAGCCTCAAGAGAGGCCGTCATGTGATGTGTGGCCCCGGAGTCAATGATTGAGGTCTTGGGTTGGTCCTAGACCAGAGTCGCCAGATCGCTAACGGTCACATGGTAGCACGCAACAGACGTGGATGTGGTGGAAGGGGGCACAAACCGAGACTGCCAATCATCAAGCCATGCGACACCATCACGAAGGACGACAGAGGAGACCACGGGAGTCGACGAGACAAACGAGGAGGCAGGACACGACCGCAGCTCAGTCTCAGTCATGTAGTGCGAGTGGGGACGAGCATGAGGTGACGCAACTCGCACTTCCCTAGGGGGGAGGGCGAGGCAGACCAAGCTGGATCGCAATGAACTTCTCCAACTGTCGCTCACGCGTGGATGGCCCGGCGGTGTAGACTAAGTGTGGACTGAAGGCGCCAAAGCCCGAATAGAACGAAGAATGTACCGGTGCAGAGAACGGGGGTGCCGACCGCTGCGGATGATGCTGCTCCGGTGCTGGCGCCGGCAGGACCGGTGGTGCCGCCGGCAGGACCGGTGGGGCAGTCCGAGGAGTGGAGCTGTTGGAGGAGGTCAAGGCGTCAGGGCCAGCGACAGCAATGGCGGCAGAGGCGAGACGGTACTCCATCTGGCAACGCATGGTGGCGATGACGCGCGCCTCGTCCGTGGGCAGCGGGCACGTGTACCATCCGTGCCCGGGCTGGCCATAGTTGTGGCAGACTAAGCCACCACCGCTGGACCCAATCGACTACTGCTGCTGTTGCTGCTGACCCTTGCCCTTTTTGCTCTTGCATTTCTTCTTTCCCGGTGACAAAGAGCTGGTGGAGGTAGCTGCTGCGGGGGAAACAACGTCCACGGAGGTGACGGCAAGGGAGGCTAGAGCCTCTGTGCGCTGAAGGCGGGACTCCAGGCGAGCTTCCTCAATCCTAAGGAATATCTCGTATGCCCAGGGCGTGAGGGTGCCCTCAGCCACCATGGTGGAGAGGACGTCCTGGGAGTATTGCACGAAGACATTCGCGTACGCGCCAGTGGCGCCGTGCTTGATGGTGAGAAGCGCGGCCGGAGGGGGTGGAGCAGAGGTGTCGAGGCGACGAAGGATGTCTTCAGCACAATGCCAGTAGGCGGTGACTGTCTCGGTCTCCCCCATGTGGAGGGAGTTGAACTCCTGCATTAGACGGCTAGTCTTAGCCTCACGGGACAGGCAATGGGGGAAAGTGAGGACGTGCCACGCGGTTGCAGGGTCTGGGATGCTGCTAGCGGTGAAGTCGCCAAGAAAGGGCTCTAGGGTCAAGCGAGAAGGCGGAGGAGCAACAAGGACGAGGGCACGGATGGTGCAACCAACGTCATATATCTGGTTGGCCTGGGTAGAATCGTACGAAAGAGTGTAGTATGCCAACAGGCCCTCACCCTGCACCCAGATGCGGAAGCTGAGCTCCCAACTCAGGAACTACTCGTTGGACTTAAGCGCCGGGGGCGACATCTCAAAGTCCTTCTGCCTGCGGCCGGCACCCAGAGTGGGGTCACTGTCTGCCGCTAGCGCTGAGTCTGGTGTTGCGCCAGGTAATGCGTGGCAGCGGACACCACAGGGCTGGCGTGCCCAGGAGGAATGAACGGCGGCAGAGCACTGGTGACCGTCTGTGAGGTAGGTGGCTGTAGTACTGCAAGCTGGTACGTCAAGGCAGCGAGGTGTTGCTAAATTGCAGCTAAGGGATTAGGGGTGTCGGCGATGCCTGTTGGCTGCTGTAGCTGCTGCTGCTACTACTGCCGCTACTGCTGTTGCTATCTTTGTTGTTGTTTTTGCTACTGTTATTGCAACTGAAGCTTCTGATGTTCCCAATCCTGCTGCTACTGCTGCTGCTACTGTTGCTACTGCTACTACAGCTGTTGTAGCTACTACAAGAAAAAGAGGGGGGTAACCGCCCCTGGGAGTCCCCCTAATGAAGGAGGACCCCTCCCCACTCTGGCTGTTAGCTATGGTTTTGGTGCCCCCTCTCTTTGTCTTTTTTTTTTGTGTTTTGTTTGCTACTGATGTCTGCAGTGATGTCAGCCTAGGATGGCTGGCATTTGCAGCATTTCCGATGTAATATGTTACTGCTGCAGTTATAAAGTTCCTTCCCCTTCCTTCTGGCCTCTTCTTTTGTTGATGATGTCAGTAGTGACATCAGTAGTGATGTTAGAGGCTGGATGTTGATGTCAGCAGTGGTTGTGGTTAGGGCAGCTGCTACACAGCTACAGAGGCTGCTATTATTGATGCCGTTGCTGCTGCTGCGGCTGCTGTTGCTATTGTAGCTACTGCTGCTACAGCCGCCATTGCAGCTGTTGCTATTGTTGCTACTGTTGCTGCTGCGACTACTCTGGCGACAGCAACTGCTGCTACTCTTACTATTGCAGTTGCTGCTACTGCTGCAACAACTGTTGCGGCTACTGTGGCAGTAGCAACTAGTACTGCTACTGCTGCTGCTATAGCTGCTACTATTGCTACTACTGCTACTCCGTACTGTTGCGGCTGCTGCGGCTGCTATAGCAACTATGGCAGCTGCTGCATGGGTGGGGTGGTTTATTCTTTTTTGCTAGTCCTTTTTTTTTCATTTTCAAGCCTCGCTACTTGCTATGGGCATCGGGCTGGGAGCAGCGAGCTCGTTGCTTGCTTCCAGCAGCTCGCTGCTCATAACGAGCGGCGGGCTTGCTGATTGCAGCCCGCTGCTTGCGGCGAGCTGTGGGCTGCGAGAAGCTCCAGTTGTTGCTGGCTACAGCCGGCTACTGCTCGCTACTATTGCTGCTATAGCTGGCTACTATTGCTGCTTGCTGCTACTTGCTGCTGTAGCTATTATAGCTTGCTGTTGCTGCTGCTCACTGCTGCTGCTGCTGTTGCTCGTTGCTGCTGCTGCTGTTGCTCGTTGCTGCTTCTGCTGTTGATATTGCGAGCTACTGCTAGTGGTCGCCGCTACTGCTTGCCGCTACGGGCTGTTGCTGCTACTACAAGCTCCTACGAGCTGCTGCTGCCACCGACTAATACTACTGCTGCGAGCTTGTATGAGCTGCTATTGTTGCATGCTGTTGCTACTGCTGCACGCAGCTACTACTGGCTGCAGCTACCACTGTTCGCTACAGTTACCTGCCGCTACTTCTGCTACAGGCTGCTGCTGCTGCTCGCTGGTGCCAGTCACTGCACCTGGGTGACATCGCCACGTGCATTGTCACGCGCAGGTATCGGACGCAGCCTGCCGCTCACCTCCTTGTGTCATGCGTGGGGATCTGTGCGGCCGGAGAATTTTTGGCAGCATTTCCTTTGGCCCAATGCTCGTGGGAAAAAATCTGACGCAGCCACCAGGCGGCTCAATGCTACTGGAAAAAATCCGGCAGCATTTCCACTACATTGGCACATATGGGGGTCCGCCGGCGTTGTCTGGCACCTGTATGCCAATCTTCTACTACTCCTGCTATGCTCTAGCACTAATACCAGAATAGAAAACTAGGCAACATGTTGGGGCAACAGCGTTGTTGATGCAGCGTGCGGGCTTCCACGCTCTTTGCTTAAGTCTGCTGCCCCCTCAGTCTGCTGCTCTAGAGACTAAGTCAGGAAGCTCTGGGTTTGTTACTCATAATCGTGCACGCTAGTGTTAGCGCCAGAAAGCAGCTGAAAACTGAATGTGACTGATTAGGAATGAAGAATGAGCAACAATGGGAGACCCCTCCAAGTTCTAGCTCCCCCCCACTATTGTAGAACTTGTTACTCAGCTAACCAGCTCAGAAAACAGTCCTAGATCTATTTTGTGGCAGGCAGGGTTTTCTCGGTGAGCCCTGCCAGACGCCTGATAGCCCAAAACCCGGGCGTCGTCCATTTTGCCGTAAAACTGGACCATACCATAATACCGACACTGCAAACACAGTCTGGCAATCAGAATCAGCTAGAAAACTGGCAGCAAAGAGATATGGCTGCCTGAGCCCAGGTAGTGACTACGACGGTCCATGATACCAAACAGCGCCACGTAGCAAGAGACATGGACCCTAGGCAGAGCATGATGCTCCAGACACAATGGCACAGTTAGAAATAGCGCTGGGTGCATACAGAAAGCATCTGCGGTGGCAGTGACCGCCGGCGGCCCGACCGCCGAGGAGGCCTGCCGATGGAGTTGAATGCCTCGTCGGAGGGAGGAGGCTCGAGCAAACTGTGAATAGGCCTCAACGTACGTCGGCTCCACCGGACAACACTCCAGCAATGTCGAGTCTCGCCGTCAGTCATCTCCATTGCGATGTACATGAGCCCGGGGACACAACAGAGCACAATGAGAGATGCCCAAAACCAACACGGATACCACCAGGGGCACGAGACTCGCATGTCCTCACTTTCTGCCCCACGCAGTGGCCAAAGGAACGAGCCATCCTATCTGAGGCTTGGGCATCTCTCAAGGCCGCTCACTGGGAGGCTGCATGCACTGACAACTTTGCCGCCATTTGGCAACATCATGTCTATTAGCTCGTCGACCTCCCCCCTGGTCGTTAGGCCAACGGCGCCAAGTGGATTCTCCGGCGAAAGCGAAAGCCAGAAAGATCCATGGATAAGTTCAAGGCCCGTCTCATAGCTAAGGGGTTTGCTCAGGTCCTTAGGATCAACTATGACCAGATCTTTGCCCCGGTCGGTCGGTTATCCACCAACCGGGCCTTGTTCAGCCTCATTGCCCAGCACGGGTGGGAACTCCATCAGATGGATGTGAGCAACACCTTCCTCCATGGCTCACTAGAGGGCAAGGAGCTCTACATGGTGTAGCCTCGAAGCTTCAATGACGGGTGTGGCAAGGTCTGGAGGCTGCTGAAGGCCCTCTATGGCCTGAACCAGTCACCACGCCGCTGGAACCAGAGATCATCCGCACGCTTAATAGCGACGGCCTCCTTCGCAACTCTGCCGACCCCACACTATTCATCAATCCGCGAGGTCAGACTCTCGTCGTTGTCCTGGTATATGTCAACGAACTACTCATTGCATTGCCGGATGCGGCCGCCATCCAGAGGGTCAAGGGCTTAGTACACGCTGCCTAACAGATGAAGGACCTCGGGCCAGCACGAGTCTTTCTGGGCATGGAGCTTCAACATGATCGCTCCGCGGGCATCCTGCATGTCCATCAGGACGTCTACGTCCAGACCCTGTCCGGGCGCTTTGCTGAGGATCTGTCCCTCGTGCCCAGAGCGTCTTCACCCATGTTGCCGATAGTCAGGCGATGCTCAAGGGGTCTGGTCCAATAGTGGTGGGGGAGCCAGTAGACCTAACCACATATTTCCGCATCATCGGGTCACTGATGTTCCTAGCGACGACGACGCGTCCAGACGTTGTTTTCGCCGTCAATCTCCTCGCATAGTTCTCTCAGGAGCCACGTCACCTCCACTTTGAGACCACGGTCCGAGTGTTGCGCTACATCGTTCCTACCCCACGGCAAGGCCTCATGTTCCGTTGACAGCCGTCCGTTGTGGCGACGGGATACACCGACAATGACTGGGCTGGCAGTACAGACGATAAGAGTCGCACTGGTTGGACCTTCCTTGTTGGCGGAACGGTTGTGTCCTAGCGCAATGGCAAGCAATGCTACATTGCGCACAGCACTGCTGAGGCTGAGTATGTGGTCCTTAGTTCTAGTGCGTGTGAGAGCGTGTGGCTACCTCGCCTGTTGTCCGAGTTGCTTCACTTGGTCCCGTCCATCACGTTGCACTGTAACAATAAGAGTGACATGGCCATTGTTGACAATGACGGCGTGAACCACACTCATACAAAGCACATCAATGTCGAGTATCACTATGTGTGTTCGTTGTTGCATGACGGCAGCATCAGCATTGTGTGGGTCGAGACAACACAGCGGTTGGCCGATTTCTTAACCAAGGAACTATAGCGAGACTCATTCAAGAAGGTTGTGAGTGCAGTCGGTGTGCGTCTGTGAGGTTCTCTTGCCCTATCCTCTTGGTCTCTATGCTCTCTTCCCGTCCATGTGCACTACGCATGTGAGTCATGGGGGAGTGTCACCTTTTGTCTCACATCTCTCACTTGTACTCTGTTCTGTCCTCCCGACTTGTGTACATCGGCGTGCAGATGACTGACGGCAAGACGCGACGCTGATGGAGTGTTGCCCAGTGGGGCCGACGCACGCTGAGGCCTACACGTAGTTTGCTGGAGCCTCCTCCCTCCTTCGTGCTGAGCGACATCGGCAAACCTGTTCGGTAGTCATGCCGCCGACAGACACTGTCACTGCCTTTGCTGTCTGTGCATGTCCAGCACCGCGTTTGACTGCGATGATGCGTTAACTGTGCTATGGCATGCCTAAGGTCCATTTTCTCACATTGTTGGTACCATGGGTTGGCGTAGATGCTGCCTGGGTTTAGGCAGCCATAACTCCTCACTGATGTTTTTCTAGCTGATTTTGATCGCACAACTGTGTTTGCAACGTGCATATTACGGTGTAGTCTTGTTTTCAGGCAAAACGGACGGCGCCTGGGTTTTGGGCTTTCAATCGTCTGGCAGGGCTTGCCGAGAAAAACCTACCTGCCAGAAAATAGGTATTTTTTTCTGATTGGCTGGTTAGATGAGTAACAAAACAAAAATGCTAGGCAGCAGGTTGGGGCAGCAGCGTTCTTGATGCAGCGTGCGGGCTTCCACGCTTGTTGCTTCAGTCTGCTGCCCCCTCAATCTGCTGCTCTAGAGACTAAGTTTGGAAGCTCTGGGTTTGTTACTCAGAAGTTTGCGTGCTGGTGTTAGCACCAGAAAGCAGCTGAAAGCTGGAAGTAACTGATTAGGAATGAAGAATGAGCAACAATGGGAGACCCCTCCAAGTTCTAGCTCCTCCCCGCTAGTGTAGAACTTGGTACTCAGCAAACCAGCCAATCAGAAAATCGTCCTAGACCTATTTTCTGGCAGGCAGGGTTTTCTCGATGAGCCCTACCGAACGCCTGACAACCCAAAACCCGAGCGTCATTCATTTTGCCTGAAAAATGGACCATACCATAATACTGACACACTAAACGCACTCGTGCGGTCAGAATCAGCTAGAAAAACAGTAGCAAAGAGTTACATCTACCCGAACCCATGCAGTGCCTATGACAATCAATGAAGCCAACCAAGGCCACACAGCAAGAGACATGGACCCTAGGCACAGCATGATGTTGCAGACACAATGCCACAACCACAAACAGCGTTGTGTGCATGTAGACAACATTTGCAGTGGCAGCGACCGCCGGCGGCCCGACCACCGAGGAGGCCTGCCGATGGAGCTGAGCGCGTCGCCAGAGGGAGGAGGCTCCAACGAACAATGAGTGGGTCTCAGCGTGCTTTGGCGCCACCGAGCCACACTCCAGCAGCGTCGAGTCTCGCCGTCAGTCATCTGCACGCCAATGTACACAAGTCGGGAGGACACAACAGAGTAAAATGAGAGATGCACGAAAACCAATACTCCCCCGTGACTCACAGGCGTAATGCACATGTGCGGGCAGAGACACAATCAACAACAAGATTCCCCCAGGCCACGCAAAGACACAAGCAGGGGCAAAGAGATTCACTCACGGGCGCACGCCGATCGAACTCACAACCTTCTCGAACGAGTCGCGCTTCGGTGCCTTTGTCAAGAAGTCAGCCAGCTGCCGTATTGTCTCAACCCACACGATGCTAATGCTGCCGTCATGCAACAGCATAGTGATACTCAACGTTGATGTGCTTTGTGCGTGTGTGATGCACGCTGTCATTGTCGGAGATGGCCATGGCGCTCTCATTGTCACAATGCAACGTGATGGATGTGACAAACTGACGCAACTCGGACAACAAACGGTGCAACCACACACTCTCACATGCGCCTCAGCCAAGTGCAACGTACTCAGCCTCAGCAGTGCTGTGTGCAA
This sequence comes from Penium margaritaceum, assembly GCA_023375785.1. Taxonomy (NCBI): domain Eukaryota; kingdom Viridiplantae; phylum Streptophyta; class Zygnematophyceae; order Desmidiales; family Peniaceae; genus Penium; species Penium margaritaceum. The sequence continues at coordinate 31,379 of SZWC01015207.1, forward strand.
TGCACCCCTGATTGCCACTGCGCCAGGACACAAATGTGCCGCCAATTAGAAAGATCCAGCCTATGCGACTCTTACCGTCCGGACTGCCGGCCCAGTCACTGTCGGTGTAGCCTACCGCGACAACAGACGGCTCGCGGCGGAACATGAGACCTCGCCGAGGAGTTGAGACGACATAGCGCAGTACTCGGATCATGACCTCGAAGTGAGGGTGACGCGGCTCCTGAGAAAACTGGGCCAGGAGGTTGACGGCGAACGCGATGTCTGGGCGCGTCATCTTCGCCAAGAACATAAGTGACCCGATGACTCGCAAGTACGTGGTCACGTCAACTGGCTCCTCCACAATAGCTCGGCCAACACTCTTCAGCTTCACCTGGCCATCAGGTGACATGGGTGAGGATGTGCTTGTCACGAGTGGCAGGTCCTCACCAAAGCGGGTGGACAGAGTCTGCACATAGGGAGCCTGGTGGATGTGTGAACACCCTGGGAGCGATCATGCTCGAGCTCCATGCCTAGGAAGACTCTGGCAGATCCGAGATCCTTCATCTGGTAAGCGGTGTGCAACGAGTCCTTGTCACGCTAGATGGCGGCCGTGTCTAGCGACGCAATGAGGAGATCGTCGACGTAAACCAGAACAGCAGCGAAAGTCTGGCCTCATGGACTGACAAACAGTGTGGGGTCGACGGTGTTGCGCTGGAGCCCTCCGCGAAGGAGCGTGCTACTGATCTCCTGGTTCCAGCACCGAGGCGACTGCTTCAGGCCATAAAGGGCAGTCCGCAGCTACCAGACTCTCCCAGTGCCATCGTCGAAGCCTGGGGGTTGCACAATATAGAGCTCCTCACCCTCACTGAGCCATGGAGAAAAGCGTTGCTCACATCCATCTGATGCAGCTCCCACCCATGCTAGACAACCAGGCTGAATAACACCCGGCTAGTGGAGAACCGGCCAACGCGGGCAAAGATTTGGTCGTAATCAACCCCAGGGATCTGGGCAAACCCCTTGGCTGTGAGGCGGGCCTTGTACTTGTCCAAGGACCCGTCGGGTTTCCACTTGTACCAAAAGACCCTCTAGGCGCCGATGGCCTTCCGACTTGGAGGAAGGTCGTCGAGGTCGTACACGTGATGCTGTCGGATGGCAGCGAGCTCATCAGCGCAAGAGGCGTCCCAGTGTGCGGCCTGAGGAGAGGCTCATGCCTCGCGCAGGGTGGTTGGGTCCTCCGAGCATGATGTGGAGTAGACTGAGAGAGCGTGCGCATCTTGAGCTCCAGGTGGGATGCGCGCGAGTGCAGCCGCGACAGGGTGCCGATGCTCATGGTGAAGCATGGCATAGCCCAGTGCGGGGCCCAGGTGAAGGTCTACAATGATGGCCGAGGTGGTCAGGCCGTGGGCCTTGGTGCCAAGATCCCCAGTCACGACCGTGGGAGTGGAGGAGACACTTGGAGCCACAGGGGGCCGAGGTGCCACGGAGCGCGGTGCCACAGTTTGCACACTCACTGACGGCCTGGGTCGGAGGCTGCCGCCTGGGCCACGTGTGTAGCATGGCACGGCAGGAGATGGCAATGAGTCCGAAGGACCAACGGAGGCGGACGGGGTTTCTGGCTCGGAGGGGCCATCGGATGCAACCGGGGTTGCTTGCACTGAGGGGCCAACGGGCGCAGCTAGGACTGCTGGCCTAGAGGGGCCAATGGACGTGACTGGGGATGCCGGCCCAGAGAGGCAAGTAGACGATATTGGGGCTGCTAGCCTAGAGGGGCCAACGGACGCGACTGGGGCTACCGGCCCGGAGGGGCCAATGGATGCGACTGGGGCTGCCGACCCGGAGGGGCCAGTGGACGCGACAGGAACTGCCAGCTCCGGAGGAATCGGTGGACGCGACTAGGGCTGCCGACCCGGAGGGGCTAGTGGACGCGACTGGGGCTGCCGGTCCAGAGGGGCCAGTGGACGCGACTTGAACTGCCGACCAGGAGGGGCCAGTGGACGTAACTGGGGCTATCGGCCGGGAGGGGACAGTGGACGTGACTGGGGCTGCTGGCCTGGAGGGGCCAGCAGACGCGACTAGGGCTGCTGGCCCGGAGGGGCTAGTGGACGCCACTTGGGCTGCTGGCCCGGAGGGGCTAAGGGATGTGTCATCCGGAAGCGGCAGGACGGAGGACGGACTCACCACTCCCCCACGCCACGGGATAGACACGGACAAGCTGGAGCGAATGAGGTCACGAGGAATCAAGTCCTTGAAGAAGAGGGCATCGCGGGACTCGACGATGTAGTGCCGGGATGGATCCCAGAAGCGTCAGGCCTTGGACTGACGAGAGACACCAAGGAAGGTGCAAGGACATCCGTAGGGGGCGAGCTTGCCGCCCTGCTGCGGTGCGGGCAGCCACATAATGGCCACGCAGCCCCAGACGAGAGCCGGGTGGAGGTCAATGCACTGACCGCACCAATACTGGTATGGCGTGGACTGATGGGGAAGCGGACCGTGGGGAATCCGGTTCCAGACCCATGTCATGTAGGCCATGGCTTCAAAATAGAAGCCATCAGAGAGACCGGACTCAACCTTCATGGTGCAGACGGAGTCGGCCATGGTACGGTTCCACCGTTCGGAGACACCATTCTGTGCGGGCGTGTAGGGCACAGATGTCTCATGGTGGATATCACGGGAGGCAAGAAAGGTCGTGGTCTCACCCATGTACTCACCAACGCAATCTGAGCGAAAGTGGCGTAGAGAGTGACCACACTCGCGCTCCGCAAGGACAAGCCATTCCTGGATGGCACGGGCGACATCGCTTTTCTGCCAAAGGCAGAAGACCCAACGGTAGCGAGAATAGTCGTCAGTGAGGATGAGGACATAGCGGCCATGCTCTCTGACGAACTCGGTGGGAAGAGGGCCCATGACGTCAGAATGGACCGGGTCGAGAGGGGCGGATGCACGGGAGGAAGACAGAGGGTATGTGGACCGGTGCATCTTGCTCTGAGCGCAATTAATGCACTCTGTGGGGCACGGGAGAGGGAAGGTCTCTGGGTCAAGGCCCTTGGCCGGCTGGGTGCGGAATATCCTATCTATGGCAGCAGAGTGGACGTGGTAAAGGCGGCGGTGCAAGAGGCGGGTGTGCTAAGGAGAGAGCGTGGTGGTGACAAACACATGGCCTGTGGCAGGTAACGAGGAGGAGACTAAAGGAGAGGAGGAAAGACAAGGTACATGCCACAGGTTGCCACGGGCGGTGGCGTGTAGTACGACAAGACCGGACGGACGCAACGACACAGTGCCAATACCACGCGAGTGCACAACGTCCATGCTCATGCGGTCAAGGCCAATGACGGACAGGACGCTGAGCTCGAGACCTGGGACAAAGAGGACATTGGTCAGAAAGACATCACCAACAAGACCACGGAAACGAACGACACCGACATCGCGGACAGGCAACACCTGTCCGGAGCCCGTCCGGACACCGAAGACATCGCCAACAGGACCGAGCATGCTAAAGGCCTCATGGGAGGCCGTCATGCGATGCGTGGCCCTGGAGTCGATGATCCAGGTCTCAGCAGGGTCCTGGAATGGGGTCACCAGATTGCTAACGGTCACATGGAAGCAAGCAAGAGACGCGGACGCGGTGGAAGGGGGTGGAAACCAGGACTGCCAATCATCCAGCCATGAAACGACGTCATGGAAGGGGGTAGAGGAGACCACGGGTAACGACGAGACAGACAATGAAATAGAACACGATCGTAGCTCAATCTCAGTCATGTAGGGCTGGGTAAGAAAGTAGGAAGTGACGCAACTCGCACTTCCCTTGGGGGGGGGGGGCGAGGCAAGCCGAGCTGGAGCGCGATGAACTGCTCCAGCTGTCGCTCATGGGAGGACGACCCGGGAGTGTAGACCAAGTGTGGAGTGACGGCACTGGAGCCCGGGTAGGAGGAGGACTGTGCCGGTGAAGGAAACGGAGGCGTCGACGGCTACAAATGGTACTACTGCAACGCGGGTGTCTGCTGGACTGGCGGAGCTATCGGAGTGCCAGATCTGCTGGACGAGGCCGAGGCGTCAGGACCGGCGGCAGCTACGGCGGCAAAGGCGAGACATCGCTCCCGCAGGCGACGCATGGTGGCGATAACGCGTGCCTCGTTCGTCGGGAGAGGGCACGTGTACCACCCGTGCCCGGACTGGCCACAGTTGTGGCAGACCGAGCCACCACCGCTGGATCCAGTCGATGGTGGCTACTACTGTTGCGACGGACCCTTGCCTTTCTTGTTCCAGCACTTCTTCTTCCCCAAATACAATGAGGCAGCTGCGGCAGGGGAAGCGACGGCCACGGAGGCGTCCGCAGGGGAGACGAGGGCCTCTGTGTGCTGGAGTCGGGACTCAAAATGAGCTTCCTCAATCCGAAGGAAGAGCTCGTATGCCCAAGGCATGAGGGTGCCCTGGGCCACCATGGTGGAGACGACGTCTTGGGAGTAGTGCACAAATACGTCCGCGTACGCGTCGGTGGCACCGCACTTGATGGTGAGGAGCGCTGCCAAAGGGGGTGGGGCAGAGGTGCCGAGACGATGAAGGATCTCCTCCGCCTGCTGCCAGTAGGCGGTGACCGTTTTGGTCCCCGCCATATGCAGGGAGTTGAACTCCCGGAGCAGACGGCTGGTCTTAGCATCGCAGGACAGGCGATGGGGACGAGTAAGGACGTGCCACGCGGCTGCAGGGTTTGGCGTGATGCCAGCGGTGAAGTTGTCGAGGAAAGGCTCTAGGGCCAGACGGGAAGCCGGAGGGGCGACGGGACGAGGGCACGTGCGGCGCGACCAGCGTCATACAACTGGTCGGCCTGGGTGGGGTCATACGAGAGGGTTTAGTATTCCCACAGGCCCTTGCCTTGCGCCCAGATCCGTAAGCTGAGCTCCCATCTCCGGAACTGCTCGCCGGCCTGAAGCGGCAAAGGCGGCGTCTCAAAATCCTGCCTGCGGTCTGCACCCAGAGTAGGGCCAAGGATGGAGGTCATAGTCTGCCGCTAGCGCTGAGTCTGCTGCTGCGCTGGTAATGCGTGGCGGCAGACACAGTGGGGCTGGCGTGCCCTGAAAGAATTAATGGTGGCAGCGCACTAGTGGCAGCGTGGGAGGCTAATGGTTGTAGCGCTGCAAGCTTCTGCGTCAAGGCAGCGAGTTGATGGTGAAGAGCAGCCATGGGGTCACGGTTGCCGCCAACGACGCCGGAGGGCTGCTACTGCTGCTATTGCTGCTGCTGTTGTTGCTGCTGCTACTCCTGATACTGCTGCTCCTGCAGCTGCTAGAGGAAAGGAGGACTCGGGGTCCCCCCAACAGAGGAGGACCCCTCCTCATATGGATTGTTAGTCATATTGGATTATGGTGCCTCTCTTTCCCTTCTTTTGTTTTTTTCCTTCTCTCTTTGTGGGTTGCTGATGTCAGCAGTGATGTCAGTCGAGGATGGCTAACGTCAGCAGACGCTACTACAGTGTGTCCAGGGCTACTGCTTTGTGTTTTTTTGTTGATGACGTCAGTAGTGATGTCAGCGGGCGGCCGCTGACTTCAGCAGTGGTTGATGTAACCGTTGCTACGCGGTTGTAGCCGCTATTGTTGCTGCTGCTGCTACTACTGCTGCTACTGCTGATGCTGCTACTACTGTTGCTACTGCTACTATTGCTATTAATTCTGCTGCTGCTGCTACTGCTACTACTGCTGCTGCTATTGCTATTGCTACTACTGCTGCTGCTGCTGCTGTTGCGGGGTGGGGATCATGATTTTTTCCTTTCTTCTTGCTCATCACTATGAGCTTGCTGCTCGCTGCGACCAACGAGCCGCGAGCAGTGAGCTCGCTGCTCGCTCCTCGCTGGCCGCTGCGAGCAGCGAGCTCGTTGCCAGCAGCTCACTGCTCGCAACGAGCAGCGAGATGCAAGCAGATGCGGCTGTTGCTCCTGCTGGCTGCCCCTGCAGCCGCTGCCGCTGCTACTGCTACCACCGGCTGCTACTACTACGAGCTGCTGCAAGCTGCTTTTTCAGCCTGCTGCTGCTCGCTGTTGATGCTTCAGCTGCGGGCTGCTGCTGTTGCGAGCTGCTACTGTTGCCCGCTGCTGCTGTGTGCAGTTGCTGCTGGCTACTACTACCACTGCTCGCTGAGCTCCAAGCTGTTGCTGCTACTGCAAGCTGCTGCTGTCAGTCACACCTAGATGACGTCGCCGTGTGCGTCTTTGCCAGCAGTCGCCTGACGTGGCCTGCCGCTCACCTCCTTGCGTCAAGCGTGGGGGTCAATGCTGCCAAAAAAAATCCGGCAGCATTTCCCCTGGCACAGTGGCCGTGGGGAAAACTATGACGCCACCACCAGGCCGGTCAATGCTCCCGGAAAAAAATCCGGCAGCATTTCACCTGCACTTGCGCGTATGGGGGTCCGCCGGTGTTGTCTGGCACCTGTACTTCAGTCTTCTACTGCTGCTGCTATGCTCCGGCTCTGATACCAAAACAGAAATGCTAGGTAACATGTTGGGGCAGCAGCGTTGATGTAGCGTGCGGGCTTCCACGCTCGTTGCTTAAGTCTGCTGCCCCCTCAGTCTGCTGCTCTAGAGACTAAGTCTGGAAGCTCTGGGTTTGTTATTCAGAAGTACGCGCGCCAGTGTTAGCGCCAGAAAGCATCTGAAAACTGAAAGTAACTGATTAGGAATGAACCCGCTGTGCCGCGGCGCACAGCGGGTGTCGCACGCGGCGGTCCAAGAGCTGTCCTAAAACCGGCCCAAAACCACTGTTTTGGCCGTAACTCTGCGCACACATGTCAGAATGCTGTGCCGTCTGAACCTAGACGTGCAGAATCTTGAGCCGGACGCTACGACTGGTCACACACACAAGTCCAGCATCAATCTGTGGAAGGACAATGCAAAACATGCAAATCGGCCTCAAGAGCCTGGCCACCGAGAAAACTCTAGCGTCTGCAGAAAAACTGCAGAGTACCCCATCAAGCACCCGGGACGTCATGGCAGCCGCCTGGTGGCTGCTGGTGGGTGAATCCACCAACCATCAGTGCTCCGGCGCCAGCTGGGCCCGCATCAGGGATCTGCACGAGCATGGACACAGCCGAGTGGTCACAATAAGCTGTACAAACGGACGGAAACAGCTCACATCACAACACTCCCCCATGACCCGATGGTACGCATGTCCATACGCGTGCAGAACTGACACATGTGCACAACTAGATGTACAACAGTCCATGCTCACACACCCCACTCTCA
>SZWC01015207.1:38607-49456 GCA_023375785.1 Penium margaritaceum
AGGGATCTGCACGAGCATGGACACGGCCGAGTGGTCACAGTAAGCTGTACAAACGGACGGAAACAGCTCACATCACAACACTCCCCCATGACCCGATGGTACGCATGTCCATACGCGTGCAGAACTGACACATGTGCACAACTAGATGTACAACAGTCCATGCTCACACACCCCACTCTCACCCACTCTCAGGCAAGGGGCGTAGCCCGACAGAATGAATGGCCACCATGAACTTTCCACGCGCAAGCGCCTTGGTCAAGAAGTCTGCCCGCTGCATGTCTGTGCCGACCCAGATGACAGAGATCACCTGTCACTCCACAAGATCATGCACAAAGTGATGCTCAACAGCAATGTGCTTCGTGCGTGCATGAAACACACCAGAGTTGTCTGCGATGGCAAGGGCACTCTGGTTGTCACAGCGTAGAACAATGCAGGGCACAGACTGACGCAACTCACGAAACAGACGCTGCAGCGACACCGCCTCAGCAGCCCCAGCCCCCACAGCAACATACTCTGCCTCCGATGAGCTACATGCGATACAACCCTGCTTGCCACTACGCCACGACACAGCGATGCCACCAAGCAGGAATACGTAGCCTGTCAGGCTGCGCCCATCAGGACTCCACGCCCAGTCGCTGTCTGTGTAGCCGTCGACTACTACCGTACACTGCCGTCGAAAGCAGAGTCCGAGGTACGATGTGGACACCACGTACCGCACCACTCGCACAGCAGCATGAAGGGCTCTTGCCCAAGGACACTGTGAGAATTGTGCAAGGAGGTTGACGGCAAAGGTAATGTCGGGTCGTGTGGTAGTGGCCAAGTACATCAAGGAGCCGATGAGGCGTAAGTACAGGGTCACGTCCACTGTCTCCCCCAGGTCTGCGGGATCATCCACCTTCAGAGCATCCTGCCCGTCAGGTGTGATGGGGGTGGAGGCTATAGGAACTGCACCCAAGAGGTCAGCAAACCGCTCCCCCACAACATGGGCGTAACGTGCTTGGTGTAACAAGAGTGTCCTTCGCTGGCGATCACGCACGATCTCCATCCCGAGAAACACAACTGCAGGACTAAGGTCCTTCATCCTGTAGGCAGCCTGGAGAACTACCTTGGCCTCCTTCACGGCCTCCATAAAAGGAGACGCAATCAGGAGGTCGTCCACGTAGACCAGGATGGCAGTGAAGCTATCAGCTGTCCGTCTAAGAAAGAGGGACGGGTCAACGTCACTCTGTACGTAACCGGCACATGTCAGTGTACCAGTGATCTCCAAATTCCAGCACCTGGGTGACTGTTTCAGGCCGTACAAGGCCTTGCGCAAGCGCCAGACCTTGTCACCGACCTCGAACCCAGGTGGCTGGACCATGTAGATCTCCTCCTCTACGGTGCCATGGAGGAATGCATTGTTCACGTCCATCTGGTGCAGCTCCCAGTCGTGGTGAGCAGCAACCCCGAACAGAGCGCGAGTCGTGGTCATGCAGCCAACCGGTGCAAAGGTGTCAGTGAATTCCACTCCCTCAACATGCGAGAACCCCTTGGCCGTCAAGCAAGCCTTGTAGCGATCGAGTGTGCCATCAGGATTCACCTTCTTGCGAAAGACCCACTTGGCCTGTACAGCCCTCCGCCCAGGCGGGAGGTCGACAAGCTCATAGACACCGTGCTCACGGATGGCTCTCAGCTCATCCTCACAAGCAGCACACCGCAGGTCTGCATCGTGAGCTGAGAGTGCCTCCTTCAACGTGCCTGGATCAGGCATCATTGAGGGAGCGCTCCGGGTGGCTAAGACACACGCCTCCGGACTCGGTCTGACCGTGACAAGGTCGGCTGCGGCATCGCAAGCGACCAAGAACTCTCAAGAGACCAACTTGTGGCCGACATGGCATGCTGGGTGAATCTCGGTGTAGTCTGCCTGGACACTCAGGCCAAGGGCCTTTGTGCCGGGCTCGCCACTCTGAACACTACGAGTCGGTCGTCAAGGCACAGGGTCAGCAGTCCGCTGAGCTCTAGAGGGCAATGGTCGCAGGCGACCGCCAGGCTCGCGGGCGTACCTCGACGCAGTGCTCGCCTCAGGCTGCGGGGAAGGCTATTGTGCAAGAGTCATAGGAGGCATGGGCGGATGCACGGGAGTGGGTGTGACGGAGGGGACTGACACTGGTAAGGGGTCAGGTGTACCACAGGGGACCGGCACTGGCACCAGTACGGGATCAGGTGTGCCCGAAGGGTCTGACACCGACACAGGGTCAGGTGTACCAGAGGGAACTGACGCTCGTACGGGATCAGGTGTGTCACAGGGAACTGGAGCCCGCACGGGATCCGGTGTGGAACAAGGAAGTGGCACAGGATCAGGTGTGTCGGATGGTACGGATGAGGCTACTGGACCCACAGCCACGATGGCCGGATCGTCAGCAGCCGAAGACCGATCTGCAGGTGAGGAAGCCCGGCCGGACCCATCCCCAGGACTAGTCTCCTCCATCCGCCGGGAGGCCACACAGGTAGGAATGTGGTTGGCGGCCAGCGACAGAATGCTAGACAAGTCGCGGTAGGTGAGAGTCTCAAAGAAGAGAGCATCTTGAGACTCGACAATGCGATGACGAGGAGGGTCCCAAAACCGCCAGGCCTTCGACCAAGGGGAGATTCCAAGTAAGGCACACATGCGTCCCCGAGGTGAAACCTTAGAAACCTGCTGGTCCTCGGTGTACCAGACACAAGCGAGAGACCCCCAAACGCGAGCAAGATGGAGATCAGCGCGATGGCCAAACCACAGCTCATACGGCGTGACATGGTCTGGAAGCGGACCATGCAACAAGCGGTTCCAGACCCATGTCATGTAGGAGAAGCCCTCAAAGGCAAAGGACTCCGGTAGACCGCACTCAGATCGCATAGCGCGAACCGCATCCTCCATGGTGCGGTTCCAACGCTCAGACACACCGTTCTGCTATGGTGTAGCAGGGGCGGAGAGCGGGTGAAAGATACCGTGCTCGGCAAAGTAGGCATCCATCTCGCCCAAGAACTCGCCACCACGATCTGAACGGAATGTGTGCAGATTGTGACGAGACTGACGCTCAGCCATCACAAGCCACAGGCGGACTGCCAATGCGGCATCGCTCTTGTGGCGCAGGCTGTAGACCCACCGCATCCGCGTGAAGTCATCAGTCAGGGTGAGAACGTATCGACCCCGATCAGAGAGGGACTCGACTGGAAGAGGGCCGAGAAGGTCCGAGTGAACCAACTCAAGTGGGCGCAGTGCCCGGGAGGAGGAGTCAGGGTAAGAGCAGCGATGCATCTTACCCTGGGCGCAAAAAAGACAGTCGGTCTTGGGCGGCTTCTCAAAAGAAGTTGCGTCAAGACCGAGGGCTGGCTGAGTACAAATGAGCTTGGACACAGTGTCTGAGCTCACATGGCAGAGGCGATGGTGTAACAAGCGCTGGTGTTCCGGGGAGAGAACACCAGTGAAAAACACTTGCGCAAAATGAGAAGGGGAAGGAGAAGCAGAGGGAGTGCAATGAGACACACGATACAGGTCATCAACAACAGAGGCACGAAGCACAACGGCACGTGTGTCAAGAGCAGTCACTGTGGCAGAGTCAGCAGAGTGCTCAACAGTGAGGCCCATCCTGGTGCATGCACGAACAGAGAGCAGGCTGAGCTCAAGAGCAGGGACAAAGAGCACATCAGAAATGTACAAGGGGCCAGACGGACCATCGAACCGCACAACCCCAACTCCCTGTACACGCAACGACTGACCAGACCCTGTGTGAACAGACCAAACAGACGCAACGGGACCCAGCACAACGAAGTCACTACGACGACAGGTTATGTGATGACTGGCCCCAGAGTCAATAATCCAGGTGCCACTCGGCTCACGACCAGTCGTCGACACTGAGCAACGTGCCACATAACACTCTGCCTCTGCTGGGCACTCAGCAGAGGACTCGCAACAACGACGGAAAACTCGGATATGTGACTCGGCAAGCCAGTCGATACTGTTAGGTCCATCCTCATCGCAAGCCACCATAGCTCCACCACAAGCATCATCACAAGCAACAGACGCAGTACGACAAGCTGTGCCGGGACCACTCGGCTGTGACAACACACTCACACCTCCCTGAGTACAAAGCGCCAGCAGCTGACGAAGCTCTGCGATCGTGCGATCCCGAGGGTCCACCTCACTGCTGCCGCCTGATGAAACGGGTACGTCTGCAGCACTCGTGGTCGCGGCGCGCCTAGTCCGTGTGTCTCTCGAGGAAGTTCGCTGTGCGTGCGCCGCCTGGAGGCCGCGCATGATCCAAGTCCAGTCAAGTGGTTGCTCACACTCTGTGTAGTGGTGAGCGCCTCCACAGTTGTTGCAGTGGACAAAACGTCCACTACCACTACTCACCGGCTGCTGCTGCTACTGCTGCTGTCCCTTTCCGCGTCGCTTCTTCCCCTTCTTTCCCTATGCGGCCGCTGCAACACCCTGAGTGTGGCCGCTCGGAGTAGAAGAGGAGGAGGAGGAGGCGGTCAAGGTGGGACTAGTGAGCAGGGACACAGGCGTAGGAGGCGTCGTAGTCACTGCTGCAACCAGTGGACTCTGCTGATGAGCGTCGGCAGCCTCATGAGCCGATGTGGCCTGGATGAAGTAGCGATGGGCCCAAGGAAGCAGTTGTAGTGACTCTGACAGCTCCGAGAGAGCCACACGATCGAAGCCTGTAAAGAGCTTCACGTGGTCCAAATGCGCTCCCATCATGATGGTGTCGAGCGCCCACAACTGCGTCCCGTCACCGGTCCCAAGGCGCGTGTAAAGGCGCATCGCGCGCCTCCAGTAGTCAACTGCGGGCTCTGTGGGGCCCTGGCAGAGGGAGTGAAACTCATGTAGTCGGGCCGCCCTCATGGCATGGGTCTCCGCAGCGAGAAGTGTCAGGGCCAGCTCCCAGCCCTGACGCGGATCTGCTCCAATCCCGGTCCCGGTTTGACCGAGGAAAGGACGGAAGTCGATCACAGTCTCCCGTGGCATGGCGTAGAGGAGACCCCGCATCGCTCTCACTGCTGTCTGGGCCTGGTGAGCGTCGTGGGTCTGGTACTGTCTGTGGTAGTACGGCCAGACACCCTCAGAATCGGCCCACACCTGAAACAGGGTCTCCCAGCAATCGAAGCCCTCGTCACTATCGTAACGGGGTGGAGGTTTCTCAAAGTCCTTTGGTCGCCGCTCCGTGGGGAGGGCGACCTGAGGCTCAAGAGATGGTGGGCGGGGTATGGGGAGCCCACCAGTGAGGGAAACACCACCAAAGGTGAAGGCTGCTGAACGACGTGTCTGATCCTGACGGCAAGAAGGTGGTGGAGTGGGAGGCCGTGATCCCAGACGTAACTCACGGATGCGCTCCTCAAGCACACGAATCTCGTGCTCGCGTGAGTCATCCTCAATCTCCTCCTCGTCCCAGGTGTCCACCTGTGATGATCGATGCTGAGACCGCCGCACTGTGTAGGGTGTAGACTGCTGAGCGGATGGTGCAGCTCCAGTAGACTCTCCAGGTGGCTGTTGTGAAGCCATCGAACGACCCCACAGTAACTCTGTGATCTCCTGCAACGCGTCGGACTGCCTCTGCTGCTGCTGGCGCATCTCGTCCTGCGACCGACGAAGCTCATCGATCATGCGGAACTGCGACCGCGGGCTCATAACGCCCGAAGAGGAGGAAGAGGGACCAGCGGGTCCTTTGTCCTTGTCACGGACCGGCGCCATCGCGGTGCTCAGTATGGGGCCGAGCGTCAAAAATGCTCTGAACAAGAAACTGACAGCGTTTCTCGAGGAGTTGAGACGCTGGCATTTTTTTACTGTACGGCCAAAAATTTGGCTAAGCATGGTGCTGACGGCCAGAAATTTGGGTAAGTGCTGAAATCTAAAAATTTCAGCACTAATAATTCAAGGTTGTCCAAATCAAGCAAAATTTGGACCACAGAGGCTCCTGAATGTGCTGAACATGGTGGTGAAATTTTTGGTCGCAAAAAGTTGGAAATAGTGGCAAAACATCACTTTTCCCTGTTCTGCCCGAATTTCAGTAGAAAACAAATATGCGTTGCACTTCAGTCTTTGCTGGTGGCGAGAGAGCATGAAACTGAGCATGAATAGTAGTTCTGGAGAGTTTGAGAGGAGAGCTTTCCAACGCACCCTCAAACGCTGAAAACGGCGTTCGTTTGAAGCCAGGGCAAGCTCGTGCCGACAGGGAGGTGGTGGCTGACGCGATTTTTGTCTGCGGCTCCTCCACGTCCGTGCGGCTTCTAGGAAGTTGCACAGATAGGGGCAGCGGTGGCGCACGCTGCTGTTGTTGTTGCTGCTGCTGCTGCCTTCGAGCTTGACGGCAACAGCCTCAAGCCACTTTGGCGGCTACTGTTGCTGATGTTTCTGATGCCGCCGCCGATGTTGCTGCTGCTGCTGCTGCTGTGGTCAAAACTGCCAGCACTGTTGCTGCGCTGCTGGACAGCTGCTATGGCGCTGCTGCGCTGGCGTGCTGCTACACTACTGCACCCCTCCTGCACTACTCCTCCGTCACGCAGGTGTTGCGGCCTACGCCTTGCAATGGCGCAGGTTGGTGGGTCCTCCCAGGACCTGTCGCTGCTGCTGTGTGCTCTTGCCGCTGCTGCTGCTCACTGCTGCTGCGATTGCTGCATCTCTGCTGTGCAGCACAACAAGCTCTGGCTTGTTGCTCTGATACCATGAGAAGATGCATAGAAGCTTCCTAGCCACACTCCTGTTGACCAGGCATCAGTGCCTAATCATACGGTGATGACAGTCACAAGTCGTGCACGTAACGGCAAGGGTTTGGCTAGGGGACACAAGGCAAAGTGTCTGAATGCTTCATAAGCATTTGCACAGAGAGATAACAAATGACAGGTCCATGGCATAAACACCTGCCGCGGTGCACAGCGGGTGTCGCACGCGGCGGTCCAAGAGCTGTCCTAAAACCAGCCAAAAACCACTGTTTGGCCGTAACTCTACGCACACATGTGAGAATGCTGTGCCGTCAGAACCTAGACGTGCAGAATCTTGAGCCGGACGCTACAACTGGTCACACGCACAAGTCCGGCATCAATCTGTGGAAGGACAATGCAAAACATGCAAATCGGCCTCAAGAGCCTGTCCATCGAGAAAACTCTAGTGTCTGTAGAAAAACTGCAGAGTACCCCAGCAAGCACCCGGGACGTCATGGCAGTCGCCTGGTGGCTGCTGGCGGGTGAATCCACCAACCATCAGTGTGAGAGACAGCTCCTAGCACTGCTGTCGCTAGCGTGGTAACGCAAGCCAGCTAGCTAACTCACTAGCACACACAGGTGGAGGTGAGAACAGCAATGGGTTGGCTAGGGACACAAACACAAGTGTCAGAAGCTGCAAATGTTGAAATGTGCAGAGAGAAATGACAACTGAGGTCTGGCCAACCTAAATAGTGCCACGTACCTATTGGATGCACACACGCACACATGGCGCACAACGGCGATGTTTCTCTAGCAGGACAAAATAGTGGAATAACACAGTTTTGGTCATAATTCCCTGCAGACACGTCAGAACGACGAGCCATTTGAACCAGAACGGCCACGTCGACGAGATCTACATCCTGATAGGCTGCACGCCTACGTGCCGTGAGACAGCACGAGTCTGCAAAATACGGAAGTCTTATGGGCGCCCGTCGCCACCGGCTGCCAGCCTTCTCCCACCGTCGCCAGTCTCAGGGATCTGCACGTGAATGGACATGAGCCGAGGGTTCACCGTAAGCTGTGTACGACACACACAACAACACTCCCCCATGACCGGAGGACGAACCACGTCCATGCACATGCAGACACTGACGCTGTACAGAGCGGGGAACGCACGGCCGCTGCAAGCAGTAGGCACAACACATACAGGGTGGCACATGAGGAATCAACCTGCAACAGGGGTGGGGCAGAGTCCAACGGAGCGAGTGGCCGCATGAAACTTCGAACGACCTAGAGCCTTGGTCAGAAAATCCACGCACTGCCTGCCAGTGCTCACGTGGATGGCTCGGATCTCACCACGATCAACCAGATCACGCACGAAGTGATGCTTGACATTGATGTGCTTCGTGCGTGCATGAAACACACCTGAGTTCTAGGCGATGGCCTCCGCGCTCATGTTGTCACACTGGAGAACCACTGGGGGAGTGGACTGACGCAGTTCACGCGACAGACGGACGAGCCAGACGCATTCCGCTACACCGGCGCCTAGGGCAACATACTCTGCCTCAGCAGTACTGCGTGCGATGCAGCCCTGCTTCCCACTTCGCCAGGATACTGCAGTGCCTCCAATGAGGAAGATGTAGCTGGTACGGCTTTTGTCATCTGGACTCCACGCCCAGTCGTTGTCTGTGTACCCATCGAGCACAACGGACACCTGCTTGCGAAAGCACAGGCCAAAGCGTGCGGTGGACAAAATGTAGCGCACACACCGAACTGCGGCCTCCAGTGTTCGCTGGCGCGGAGCCTGCGAGAACTGGGCGAGCAGGTTGACAGTGAAGGCAATGTCGGGCCATGTCGTGGTGGCCAAGTACATGAGCGCGCCAATGACTCGTAGGTACAAGGTCACATCAACTGGCTCCCCCAGGTCCGCTGGGTCATCGGTCTTTAGGGCGGCCTGTCCCTGAGGGGTCATGGGCGTGGAGGCCGTGCGGACGGCAGCAAGGAGGTCGGCAAAGCGCTCCCCCACGGTCTCTGCGTAGCGTCCCTGATGGACACGGAGTGTGCGATGAACACGGTCACGCACGATCTCCATCCCCAAAAAAACAGAGGCCTCACCAAGATCTTTCATCTTGTAGGCCGAGGAGAGAACGGCCTTGGCAGCATTCACTACTTCCAGGTCGGGCGAGGCGATCAGAAGATCGTCCACGTAGACGAGGATGGTAGCATGCGGTGCTGGGGACTGTGAGATGAACAGAGATGGGTCAGAATCACTCTGAACGTACCCAGCGCGTCTCAGCGTGCTGGTGATCTCCTGGTTCCAGCAGCGCGGTGACTGCTTCAGGCCGTACAAGGCCTTCCACAGCCGGTACACGCGACCGGCACCATCCTCAAAGCCGGGTGGCTGGACCATGTAGATCTCCTCCTCAAGATCCCCGTTGAGGAAGGCATTGTTGACATCCATCTGATGGAGTTCCCAGTCATGCTGTGCCACCTGGCTCAGCAACGTGAGTGTGGTCATCATCCGCCCAACAGGGGCAAAGGTTTCGGTGTAGTCCACACCAGGGACCTGAGAGAAGCCCTTTGCTGTCAAGCGCGCTTTGTAGTGCTCCACAGTGTTGTCTGGCTTAAGCTTCTTGCGTAGAACCCACTTGGCCTTGATGTCCTTGCGGTTCTTTGGCAAGTCCACCAGCTCACAGACGCTGTGCTCGTGGATGGCATCAAGCTCAGCCTGGCAGGCAGTGCGCCATTGCTCAGCATTAGGGGCCGACAAGGCCTCAGGCAGACAGGAGGGATCGGGAGCTAGCACTGGTGCGCTCCGTGTAGCCAGGGCATATGCTGCAGAGGGAGGGCCGACCGTCACCATGGACTCAGCGGCGTCACGAGCAAGACTACGCTCATGAGCAAGTAGTGCCGCACCAGTGGCACTGCCAAGGTGAACCTCAACAAGGCCGTGCGCACTCACGCCGAGGGCCTTTGTGCCCGGATCACCGCTGACGACGCTACGCGTGGGGCGCGGGCGGAGACGTCCGCCGGGTGCCCGTGTGTAAGGGTCCGACGGGGCAGGAGCAGAGGGCGCTGATGACTCACATGCCGGTGTGGTCGGCACGGCAGGTGTGCCACTCGAGGCTGGCGTGGCATCAACAGCTGAGGACAGGCCCACGACAGATGCAGGTGCGTCTATGGCAGGAGACGGGGACAGCTCAGCGCCAGACACAAATGCGGACGCAGGGTCAGACTGAGCCTCAGACGCGGAAGCAGACGGAGGGTCAGACTCAGTCTCAGACGCAGAAGTGGACTCGGATGCAGACTCAGACACGGGAGAGAGCGGAGAGTCGGGGGCAGAGGAGCTGTCAACCGGCCTGAGGCAAACGGACTAGAAAACAGGGCCGACACAATAGCACCTGCCGTCCGCTCCTAGCATTACAGCTAGGAGAAGATATCACCCTCAGGATCACGGTTCCACACTGAGCAGTTCCTAGGCAATCACTTGCTAGCAACTGTGTCCACTTAACACTTGGTCACTTTCGCGCGAGGTGCTAGTCAAAGACTAACTCCTGGGGCTTAGACCAACCAGTGTCTTCTTTATACTGTTCCTTAGTTGGACAACTCTGTGAGGAGCATCTAAGGCCAGATTGTGTAATTAGAATGAGGAATGAGCCTGGTACATATAGTCCTAGGCCTGGCTTCTAAGGTGTGTGGGTAGTGACACTTTTGGGGTGGTCACTCCACACCACCTCACCAGTCCGCCAATTGGCGCATCCACTGACCGCCAAGTGGCGCACTCTCCTCCATGGAGAAATGTCTAAGAAACTTCCCCTGTGCTAGAAGGTCAAAAAACCTCCTGCGCACATCAAGGCTCGATCGCAGGACCTGTTGTCCCTAAGTCCAACATGCTATCCATTGCGCTACACTTTTGGTGTCCTGCTTGGACTTGCACCACAAACAAGGTTTGGGGGACTTACTCCAAGGGAGCAGTGCATGCCCAACCTGTCCGTCAAGCCATAGCAATGGCCATGGGGCATAGAAGAACAACAATCTCTCCCTTGCACCGTAGGCCACCTGCTGTGGTATTTTTCTTTGGCATGAACCTGTAGCTCTAGGTTGTGTTTGTGCATGTCAATTTTCTTGGTCTTTAGTTCTCATCTCTTGCATCCACCATGCCGACTCCTCGAGCACCTGCAACATGCAAGTC
>SZWC01015208.1:0-11131 GCA_023375785.1 Penium margaritaceum
CTTGACACATAAGCATCCTAGTGTCAAGGTGACAGACCAACCATGTAGCGTCCAAGAAGCTACGGACTTTCTTTCTTGGAAGCTTCCACAGCAAACAAGATATGCATGAGGCCAGGATCGACCTCATAACCTCTCACTTGGCCAAATCAACAAAATGGCCAAGGTAACCACTCACCCACATGGTGTACTCACAGGTCATATCTCACAAGAGACAGAGCATAGTTGAGTCACACTACAACGGATCTAGGGGTCATACCTCCACAAGGGGCAGAGCATTCCTGATCCGTCCTACAACACTGAACAAGGGGCAAAAACATTCAACAAATCATCCATGCATCAGCTGATGCCAAGTGTGGCAGTCAGACCGCCGGGCAAAAGAAGAGGAAGATCACCACCGGGATCTTCACAATGGTATGTCCGCATCTTGTCATCTACCGCTTCTACATTATTTTCAATGGAGAGTCCCCAAACGACATGTTCACCAATCTGTTGACATGGTTCCCCCGTGGAATACTGCTGAAGTATGTCTTCTTCAACAATGCATGCAAACTCCATGTGTACACCCTCAGTTGGAAGCCATGGTTGTTGACTCAGATCAGTCTTCTCTGTGATCGATTCCACTTGGGCTACAAGGATGTTGTGAAACACATGTGCTCAACTGCCTTCAGTCTAGACATGTACTCCCGCCTTTGAGGTAAGCTAAATGACACGTAAATTGATGTGCACTGGTCATGCGATGGACAGTTACATGTGCATTCATGTTGTTGTCATTGTGGTGCAGGTGTCAACACCTCTGCCAATGAGCAAGTCAACCGCTTCATTCTCAAACTCACGGTGCAGAGCTTCACATACACCATCAACAACCTCATGGAGATGTATCGCACTGTGGTTTCATGGTCAAACTTTTGGAAGAACAAGGAGCGTGTAGTGAGGCCTGTTGATGCTCATCTGTATACTGTCAGTGATGACGTTGGTGATGTGGAGTCCAATGATAATGGCGATGGAGAAGCCTCTGATGCCGAGTCGGAAGGAGCAACTGACGAAGATGTTGGAACATGAAACACACTTGACGAAAACGAAATGTGTTCAAAGACAGTCATGGTTTTTGTTTCATGGATATGCATGCATTTTGCTGAAGTGTGGAGATTCATTGGGACATTAAGAGAAGTGAATTTTCACCTTAAGGGGAAGGGGACAATTCATGGATGTTGTCCAAATCCATCATGCACATGACCATATCGATCATGGACAATTGATCAACGTATTAAGGTACAGTTCATACAGTCCAAAGAATTGCAACAAGGACTAAGAATTATGATCTTCTTAATCTTCAAATGCATTTGTGTACTCCAGCCCTTGAGGTAAGCTAAATGAACTGATCATCAATGTGCACTAATGTTGCGATGGGGGTAGCTGTCAGGTGAGAGGAATGGAGGTGTCAAAACTTGTGATAATACTGCAAACGATGTTTTTGTCATGAATGCACTATGGGTTTAGGGTTTTGGGATTAGCATTGTGTGCATTCATGTTGTCGACATTGGGCGCAGGTGTCAGATTTGTGACAAAAGTGCAAACAAGAGTTACATGAAAAGTATAACTTTCAGCATTTAGATTCAGTATCTCTGAAGATGAAGCCACAGCTGAAATACCTTATGTCTCAATTGATTATTGCTTACTGTCCCCACATTTTCATACCTAGCATATATGAGATGTAAGAGATGTTACTTGTACTACTCCCAATTGGGCAGGGGAAGAGTAATACATCTGTGCAATGCAAGGTAGGCCTGCAAAAAAATCATCACATGTACCTTCATTTGCTTGCTCATGAAGTACACTGGTTTCCATGCTTTCCTGCTTAGCATAAAAACAACCAGGACTTAACAACATGTTTATGACTTATGAGGACAGGCAATGAAATGACAAGAAAACCCTATCCAAACTGTCAAATGCCTTGTTCACTCCTTGAATCTTGTTGGTACACCAGCACACCAATGTCCTTTCCTCTTAGCTAGAGGAGTGAAGAATGTGCCAACCCGGTTTTCTCCACCTTCATATCCTGTAAGGAAATACAACAGGATGTCGTCGACATCAGTCAGGGCAAGAGCTCAGGCATGCAGTGACTCATATGAATACAAGCATATAGATTATCTACCAGTGAATCACCACTCGGCAAGCGTGGTGGTGGTGATGGTGGCAGTAAAAGTGGTGGTGATGGTGGGGATGAGGGTGGTGGTGTTGGTGGCGGTGAGATTGGCGGTGATGGTGGCGGTGAGAGTGGTGGTGATGGTGGCGGTGTGGGTGGTGGTGATGGTGGCAGTAAAGGTGGTGGTGATGGTGGGGATGAGGGTGGTGGTGTTGGTGGCGATGATGAGAGTGGTGGTAGTTGTTGAAGATTTTCCCCTCTGCATGCCCAAGTGCGGCGCAGGGAGGCGCCGACAAGCCGCCAGAGAGAGGAAATTCCTCGTCGTTGGATCTGGCGACTTGAGGATTGCTCGGATCCTAAAATGGAGGATTTTCTCCAGAAGTTGACGATTCGTTGAATCCGGTGGAAGTTGCTTCACCGGAATCGGACTAGTAACAAGGAAGCTATAGGCTTCC
Organism: Penium margaritaceum; assembly: GCA_023375785.1. Classification (NCBI taxonomy): domain Eukaryota; kingdom Viridiplantae; phylum Streptophyta; class Zygnematophyceae; order Desmidiales; family Peniaceae; genus Penium; species Penium margaritaceum. The sequence goes on from SZWC01015208.1 coordinate 2,599, forward strand.
AAAGTTGGGATGTGCGCAGCGGCTCTAGGAGCTGGCCACGGTTTGACTGCCAGTGAAAAATTGACCGGAACGAGTAACAAAATGCCATCTGGGGATTTTGCTCCGGAAGGACTGCCGAGGCGTCCGGTGGATGATCCGCCGGATTTCAGGAGTGCAGTTTTGTTACTGGGGACTTAGCCAAAATCCTGGCTCGGAGTCCGAAACTCAGTAGGATAGTTTGTTACTCGGGGACAGTCAAAATTCTGACTGTAGGTCCGGGAACAGGTTTCAAACCGCATCAATCCCCATCACCAAACACGATGATGAACTCATCGAAACAGACCCCAAAGGCGCGAGGGGCACCACCGCTACACGTAGGGACATTTGCGCCTCCGGAATGGCGTTTTGGATGGGTCCTTGATGTATGAGGGCGCCTCGGCGGGCGACGTGGTGCGCGCTGCCGACTGAGCGGCTGGTTTGGGATGCGGCGCTTTGGCTGACGTAGCGGGAGCTACGGTGATCCAAATCACATACGGTTTGGTGCGTTGGAGAGCTCATGACTAGCCCTACAAATGCTCAGATCATGTCTATGTTAAAAAACTAATGCAAAATCGTGTTCTTCCCTTTGCAAAAGTGAATTTCTCGCATTTGTCGTCAACTGCCAGAAGCATAGTGTGAGGCGACCAGAAAGCTCACGCTCAGACTCAGAACACCTGAACAAAAGAATCCGTGAACGTAGAATACCCGTCGGGGCACGTTGGAACTGTAACCCAGTTTCCGACATGTATACTCTTGGGCGAAGCTACTCGATAACATCCCACTGGCCTGCATCAGGGCATCTCGGATTCTCAGAAAAAGGACACAAAGATGCAATGCATTCCGTGCAACAAACATATTGAAACAACGGTGCTATACCTACCTTGACCTGAAGTTGTTGCCGACTCAATTTGGCAGCTTGAGTGCTTTGCACATCTGCAACCGCAATCACTAAAGCCATCAGTTGTTGGAAATGCTGTGGAATTCTCTTGAAACATTTGGAATTCAATTTCCTTCTGATCCATGTTATCGCTTGACAATGGCTTCAACGTCCACACAGAAAGTCTGGCTGAGACCATGGAGGTCCTTCAGGCTCTTTGTAACTTTGAGATATGCCGATCGAGGATGAGGAGAGGCAACTCCTTCTTCCTATCCACGCACTCGTGGAGCTAGCTGACGCTTCAACCAATCAATCTCGTTTTGCAAATCGTCTATGACTTGGGGATTTACCTGCAAGGGAGAGCCTAAGATCAGTATGCTTGAAAACGATAGAACTTACATGTACGTTGTCACGACCACAAACTTGCTTAACTGACCTGGACTGGGCTTTGTGCGACGGTTCGAGTGTTTGCATGTCCAATTACATCGGCCACTTCTTCTTTCTGGCAGCCGTTCTTGTGACTAGCACCGGCATCGCCGTCAGCAGCAGCGGCCGTTGTGGCATGCTCGGCAGATGCGCGAGTTGGAGCCGCCTCGTCCACAGTCCCGTTTGCCGCAGTCCCGTCAATCACGGCAGTATGGGCAGCTGCCTCCATTGCGGCATTCGCAGCAATTATGTCATTCGCTGCAGTTGCGCCAGGAGTTGCGCTCAGCGCGACAGTCTCGGCAGTAGCAGCCGTCGTGGCTGTCTTGGCAGTTGAGGGAGGCGCGCTATGCGTGCCAGTTGCGACTCCTGCGGGGGTCAAAGCAGTCGCGGCAGTCACGGAAGTTGTGGCAGTCATCGCAGTCGTGGAAAGCGCGGCCGTCGCCGCAATCGCCACTCCCGCTCCAGACGTGGCAGTTGCCACAGTCACAGCAGTCGCCACAGTCGCGGTTGCGGGAGGCCCGGAAGGCCCAGCAGTCGCGGAAGTCGCGTCAGTTGCGGCAGTCTCCGTTACTAGAGGCACATCAGTCTTGGTTGCGGGAGGCGCGGAAGGCATGGCAGTCGCGGCAGTCGCGGAAGTTGCGTAAGTCGCGGAAGTCTTGGGGGTGTAAGGCGCCGGAGTCGCACCAGTCACAGCAGTCTCGGTTGCAGGAGGCGCGGAAGGCATGGCAGTCGCGGAAGTCGAAGCAGTCCCGGTTGTGTAAGGTGCAGCAGTTGTGGCAGTCTCAGTTGCGGCAGTCGTGGCAGTCCCGGTTGCGGCAGGCCTTGGCTGCAGTTGGCCCAGTTACGCCATGTGCTGTAGCTGTGGCATTCTTGGCTGATGCGGGGGACGCGGCAGTGGGAGTTGCTTCACATGAACTTCCCACGAGCTTCACAAAACATGGAAACTCCGGGTGCATACTGGAGAGGTTTGAAGGGAGAGGTTCATGGCTGGCAGTGTACTCCTTCATTAGGTTGCTCCCTCCTTCTGATGACAACAGATGTTGCCCCAAACCCTTGTAGGCGCCAAGGACTCTGAGCAGCTCTGAGACGGAAGTTACAGGTGTATCCATACGTCTAGCTTCACAGAGCACTGACCTTTCCTGCCACATCAGCAAATGTTGCACAAAAAGTAAATTGTGCTGTTCAAAAAATACATGCTGACACAAAAAAAAAAGAAACAATTACCTCATGACGATATTCATTTGCTTGTGGTGCTGTAGTGAACCGCAGATTTCCTTACACATGCGACTGAAAAGCAGGCCTTTTGAGTAAAAAGAGGTTTGTTTTCAAATAACAACTGCTTGCATCACGCTATTGCAGACATGCTTGTGAAGCGGCCTCCGCGCTGTTGCCACAGGATGCAACCGGATGATCTGTTGCGGGAGGACAACTATCACTCTGAATGCCACATGGCGGCCATCTTCCGTTTGTCAGGGGTGCCTGAGATCGATTACAGAGTGAAAGGCAGATTAGGCGGCGGCATCAACGGTTACGGAACGGTCGCAAGTATGGGAAATGATCCATCTATTTACCGGCTGGATGCTCCAACTTACAACTCCAAGACAAAAGCCTAATCTGTAGCAGGTATACACCACCGGTCGTCTGCTTTTAGTGCCCGTCTTCACCATGAAATCGACGAGTCGAGGTTCACAACGACTACAAGGATTTCTAGTCACCCATGGATGCTGTAGAAGCTTCTCAAGATTCAACGTGAATTTGGTTGTTGACGGCTGCATAGCCTCCTTCATACTCAACGTCTTGTGCGCTGCCCAGACCTGCAGAATAAGCCAAATAGTTGCTGGACTTGTCGTTTCAAACTTGTTCAGATTTCCGTTCCAGTTCTTGATACCTGGGCTGCCATATAGTTGCTCAAAGGTAGAGTTAAAGCCCCTCCACTGCTTGAGACTGATCGCGCACACTGTCTTCACGTTTGCCTCCTTGTACGGACCCTCCTCCTCCTTGAACAGTGACTGATCTGCAAAGAAACGAAGGAGTGAGCACTGAACAAAGGTATGTCTGGCGGCATGCAACATGTTAATGCCTCCATGGTAACATACCAAGATTAGGCATCACGAAAGGAATGGGCATAATGCGCCATTCGCCCTTGCCTTCATCGTGTTTGGCTTGCTTGCATTTGTGTGCCCTCTCAGAATTGGTTGTACCATTTTGGCCGCCGGACCCGGACACAGCAGACTGTTTACTACCATTGTCCCCCATCGTGAACGGTGAACCTGCTCAAATAGATTTTGACGTTACATTAGTCAAAGCACGTTTTCTCAGCTTGAGTCATTTCAACATACGGAAGCTGTGTATTCACGCTCAGTGTTGCGACTTGGAAAATGTAATGAGAAGCATGCCATAGTTCAGTTCTACAACCCATGAAACACATTTATTTGGTTCATTAAGGTGGTCTTGAGGAGTAGTCGTCACAGGTTTCAAGAATGCAAATCTATAATTCTCATGTCTCATCTTCACTGGGAACACGATGCAACACGGCAAGTTTCTCCTCTACATCACTGTCTGCATCAGAAAGGGGGTCTAGGAGGGCCTTCCAGCCCACTTGGTCAGTGCTGCCTGCAGGTTTTGAACGATGCACTAGTTTCACCATTTTCTCCCTCGCCATCCTCTTCCTACTCTTCAGACGTTCTCCAAGAATGACAGCAGGCACGGAAGCATGAGTAGGTGCAGAAGGGGGAGAACCATCAGGACGAAAATCTGGGGCAAGAGCAAGAGCAGGACCCGTTGTTGGAGCAGAAGCAGGGGTAAATGTCAGCGCTGGGGCGGCAACAGCAGCACCACAAGGGGCAGATTTGCATGCACCATTAACAGTATCTTTATCCGCCATCCCAAAAGGGAGCACGGGAAGGTAACGACCAGTTCACACAGTTGTAGCAAGCAAAGCCAGCCAGCCTGGAACGCAGTCACACACCTGGATGACGCTGCTTGCCACTTCTTTGCCTCTGACCGTGGCTTCCCTGCCACTGGTCGTCTCTTGCCACTGGTTGCTTCTAGTCGCTGGTTGCTTCAAGCTTGGGAGGCCGATGAGAAACATCATGAGGTGGAGGAGGAGGTGGAGGAGAGGCAGCAACCACTGATCGTCTTGCCGCCAGTTGTCTTGCCGGCGGCCGTCTTGCCGCTTTTCATCTGGCCGCCGTTCGTCTTCCCGCCGGTCGTCTTCCCGGCGGTCGTCTGCAGAATCTGGTCGGCTTGCCACTGCCTACCGCTGCTTGCTGCACCTTGCCGCTGCTTGCCGCTGCTCGCCGTTACACGCCGAAGATTGCCGCTGCTTGCCGCCGCTTTCCGCCCGCCGCCGCTTACCGCCCGCCGCCACTTGCGGCAGCTTGCCTAGTTGTACGTGTGCAGCTGGTTTTCACCTTTATGCTGCTGCTTCTGCCTGTCAACATGTTGTGAACAATTGCTTCTTGCCAAAGCTTCCTGCTTCCTTTACCGTTGTTAGGGTTTCAGATTACATGTCCGCTATCCGCTGGATGATGGTGCTGGGGCGACGGAGGAGCAATAGGCGGCGGAGGCAACGGCGGATGGACCCTCCGCAGTCCGCCTGGCGGAATCAAAGGACGGGCTGGGGTTTCAATTCCTACTACAACGATGGACCCTGTAGTGAGTATCCAGTTCGATGGTCGAAAAGACTTGCATATCCCACCCTGTAGCTTGGTTGGTCCAAGTCACACCTCACTGCGCTGTGCGACATCAAACTATGTGCTACAGCTGAACATGAATGTGATCGATGTGGAAGATGAGGGTTCGCCAGGCTGCCTCGAGCAGACATTTTTGCTTGGAAAAGATGGCTTCTCATACTTTGTCCCTCGATAGACAATCAGTTTTCTTGTTTGTGCATCGAGTTGCCCTTCATTTTGTTGCGGCAACGACGTGAAATGTGGGTTTGAGAGGTATTACGTTTTGCGGTCCCGATAGTTTTGTGGGTGCACACCTCACTGCGTTGTGCGACATCAAACTATGTACATGACAATGTTCGTCTGCCGTGTCCTGTCAACAATGCCAGCCGGTATCAATGAACGTCGCATGTTCGATGATCCTTTCCCTCTCTGGCATGTCGATGCGGCCCTCCACGCACCAACGGACGTCAACCACACCCGCCACACATGCGAATTGATTTGCGGTTGCAAGCGATGACGGCGTCCGTGTGCGTCGAAGGCAAACAAATGATTCGAATGTATGCACAAAAAAGGAACTCACTGAGCTGCGGTATGAGCGTTGAACCAGACGATTGCATGTGTGAAGAGTATGCACTTTGTCATGGTTTTGCGAAGTACTCTTCGCCGGTGTTGTTTTTTGGTACACTGCCTAGAGCTGAACTGGAGGGTTTACGATGTGCATGAATGTGATCGATGTGGCAGACAAGGGTTCGCCCGGCTGCCTCAAGCAGAATTTTTTGCTTGGAAAATATGGTTTATCATACATTGTCACTCGATAGACAATCAGGTGCGTCGAGTGGCCCTTAAGTTTGTTGCAGCGATGAAGTAAAATGTGGGTTTGAGATGCATTGCGTTTTGCGGTCCCGATAGTCACTCCTCACTGCACTGTGCGACATCAAACTATGTGCATAAAAATGTTCTTCCGCCGCGTCCCGTCAACAATGCCAGCCACTATCAATCAACGTCGCATGTTCCACAATGCTGTCCCTATCCGGCATGTTGATGCGGCCCTCCACACACCAACGGACGTCGACCACACCCGCCAGACATGTGCATTGATTTTCGGTTGCAAGCAATGACGGCGTCCATGTGGTTTTATCGGTTCATGTCACACGGCCAAACGGGGAGGAGTTTCATTGTTTTAACATTCGCACGACGCCACACGGCCCCGAGTTCATCAGTTGAAATAGGTACTACTCCGTGAACGTCGGTTGAACGAGTGGCAGCCTCCGCGGAGAGCCTGAACGGGCTGAGCAGCGGCAAACATAAGAAACTTGGGCAGAACAGAAGCACCCTTGAGCCAGCAGGTAAGAGGGTTCACGAGGCGGAAGCAGGGAAAGCAGCGACCCCCAGCAGTCACTGTGAGCATCTGAGGTGGTCAATGGCAAGCAACCGGCTCAAGGGCGTTATGGACGCAAGGCCGGCTCCTTCCGTCACGCAAACGGATGCTATTGAAATTGCACGTGCAGCAGCGGAGGATGCTTCTGATGCCGCATGCAAGACTAGGATTCAGACAAACATGGCTAATCGCGCCGCACAGCATGCCAGGGATGCCGCCAACCGTGTTATGGTGTTGTATGGTGCTGCAGTTGGTGCAGCCCGTGTGTACTGTAATTTGGAACGTCCGCCACCTTCGAAGCCGCCCTTTCATGACATCAGGCCTTTTGATCATGATGCTCTTTCTCGTGCCCATGCTCAAACTCATGTGCGTGAGACCTCTCTTGCGCATGTGCCTGCTCCTGCTCGTGTACCTGCTGCAGCTACTGGCGTAGCAGAAGTTCCTGCTCCTGTTCCTGCTCCTGTTCCTGCTCCTGTTCCTGCTCCGGTTCCTGTTCCTGCTCCTGTCCCTGCTCCTCTCCTGTTCCTGCTCCTGTTCCTGCTCCTGTTCCTGCTGGTGCATCTGCTTGTGCAGCTCATGGTGGTGCAGCTGCCACTCTAGCTCCTGGTACACCTCCTGCTACGGATAAACATCGGCAGGCAGCCTCCGCCCTTCTCCAGTGGGCCAAGGAATTTGCCTTTCCGGTGCCCGCTCCTACTCCCGCTCCCACTGCCGCTCCCGCTTCTGCTCCAGCTGCTGCTCCCACTACCGCTTCCGCTCCCGCTGCCTCTGCCACTCCCGCTCCCACTGCCGCTCCAGCTCTGGCTGCCACTGCTGATCCCCCTGCCGCTCCCTCTGCCCCTCCCGCTGCCGCTCCTGCTGTCGCTCCCGCTGCCTCTCCCGCTGCCGCTCCTGCTGCCGGTCCCGCAGCCACTCCCGCTGCAGCTACCACTCCCGCTCCTGCTCCTACTCCCACTCCTGCTCCCACTCTCGCTCCAGTTCGTGCAACTGCGCCTGCGCCTGCTCCTACTCCTGCACCTGCTCCAGGTCGTGCTCCTGCGCCTCCGTGTGCGCCTGCCCCTGCCCCTACTCCTGCTCCTACTCCTGCTCCTGCTCCTGCTCCTGCTCCTGCTATTGTGTCTGCTCCTACGCCTGCTCTTGCCCGTGCTCCTGCGCCTACGCCTATGCCTGCGCCTGCTCCTGCTCGTGCTCCTGCGCTTGGTGGTGTTCCTGCACCTGCGCATACGCGTATTCCTGCTCCTGCTCCTGCTGTGTCCCCTCCTGCATTTCATGTTTCTGGTGGTGCAACTCCTGGTGTTCCTGTGGTTCTGGTGCTTGGGCTAGCTGCAGGGATAAAAATAAGAAAGCAGCGACAACCATCTGCAAGCAGCGGCGAGCAGAGCAAGAAACAAAAAGTCGTTGTACCTGTGGGAAGCAGCTGCAAATGCATTAACAGTGACCAGTAGCAGCAAGAGAGGCAACAGCGGCAACAACAAGAGCAGCAGGAAGTGCGTGAAGAGGTGGCCAGGAGCGGCCAGCTGCGACAACTGAGGCCGGTAGCTGCCAGCAAGCGTCAGGCAGTGTCTACTTGATAGTGGAAGTGGAGGGAACCGAACGAAAGATGGCTGCTCTTGCTCCAGCTCGTGCTACTGCAGCGGCTCTCGCCCCCCCTCTAGCTCCCGCTCCCATTCCCGCTCCCGTTCCCGCTCCCACTCCCGCTCCCGCTCCCGCTCCTGCTCCCACTCCCGCTCCTGCGACAGCTGCGGAGGAGACTGCACATGCTGAGGCACAGCTGGTGAAATCGTGAAGGCCGGCAAAACAGCGGCGCAGACAGCGGGCCCTGCCTGCTGGCTGCCAAGTCAAGTGGAGGCAAGCAGCGAACCCCCGCATTGGTCTGACATACCATGGGCAACTTGAAGAAATGTGTCATTTGGGGAGCAATGTAGAGGAGATCTTAATCCTGCAAAGGTGTTTTGGGTGCCCGACGTGTTTCAGTCATGAGAAATGCTGTCCTGAAGTAGTACATGGGAAGCCAGGACCTCATGTACATTGGTCGGATGAGGAGTATAATCTGTGATGAAAAGTCCAATGTGGTCATTCACCAAGTCCAATCTCCCCCTCTCTCCCTCTTTTTCCCCCCCCTCTCTCTCTCTCTCTCTCTCTCTCTCTCTCTATCTCTCT
>SZWC01015208.1:22510-36247 GCA_023375785.1 Penium margaritaceum
ACAAATCTCGCTCCTCAATGATGAAAACATGTTGCAAGCTCTGATGCTGTGGTTCATTCAGGAACTTGTGGAATGCCAGAACTACAGGAGATCTGCCAGTCTCCTATTCCACCCTCGTCAACCTTGAATACTTGTGAGAGAGGTTCTGACCACTCAGGTAGTGGTCTGAGGTTGTCAATGGATCGCGGGGTGAACATATAGATGGGGATTGTAAGCATTCTCAAACCATGCACACCTAAAACTGTGATGGTTTTTTTTTTTGGTATGATATTGCTGTTATCATCATGAGCAAGTATTTTATCTGACTCTTAGCCTTGTCTGATTCTATTACCCATCTGTTGGCCCTCCCCCATGTCCAGTTCCAACAGAGAGAGATGATGAAGTGAAAAAACTGCTAGTTCCATTGCAGGCGCTGTGAACTTGGTTTCCAAATGTCAGAAGCAAGCTAAATCCAGATTCCTGGTCCAGCCTCACAAAGCTTCGAATATTGTGAGAGACCCTCTGCAGACTCTGGCATTGCTCCGAGGAGGGGAGGGAGGATGGAGTTGGGATCGAAGAAGGAACCTCTCTTTCACTCTAACGAGGGAGAAGGTGGCGTATGGTTTTCGATCACTCTTATGCCAACAAAGATTCCAAAATGTTTTCCTCATGCGGTGTACAAATTAGAAGACTCAGGGTATGTCAGGAAGTAGCCAGAAAAGCATGTCATACCTCTGGGTAAACTTGTTGCAGAAACTTTCCCTACTGACAGTTTACTAAGAAAGAATGTGCACTTTTTTACTCATAGGAGGGTGATTCTATCCAAATTATTCTGGCAATCTTGAATCCTTCCCTTTATTGTGGTACGCAGGGACCTCAGGGGCAATGAAAATTTATTTGGAGAAATCCCCACCTGGGTGGCCCGGCTCAACTCCTTGACAAAATTGTGAGACAATGCACTGCAATCTACGCACCTTCAAATTGTTGCCAGGTCCACTTTCAACATAGTACGTTCTCTCATATTTGCAGATGCATTTGATGTCCGTCACAAAATCCCATCGTTATTTGTTCACAATTAGCATTCCTTCATTTCTCTATTCCACAATCACTGGCCTTGGTGGTTTTGGGGGGCTGAGGCATTGGGAGGATGATTTCTTGGGAAGTCTGCAGTTCTGGATATGTGGGTGATGGGTTGGGTTGGTGGTTGGGTGAATGTGTAAGTGGGAGGGTGCCTGGGTGGGAGAGTGAGTCGGTGGGTGAGTATATGGGTAAACAGGTTCATCGATATCCATCCTGAAACCTTGCATAACTTGGTCATACGTATCCTCTTTTTGACCATGTCGTTCTCTTCACACATGCAGTGATGTTGGAAAAACTGGTCTATATTTCACATCAACATGCCCCCTGCAAGCATGGACTGCAGCTGATCGCACTAGCTATTTCTGCAACAACCTTTGCTCCAGCTTCAGTAGCACTTGTAACTGGCCACCACCACCACTAGTTTCACCATCACCATCACTACTGTCAGAATCTGGGATGCAGCTCTTAAGTGGCCCAACGGGTCTTCTGGTCGCCTCACGCTATGTTTCTGGGAGTTGAAGACATATGCGAGACAGTCACTTTTGTAAAGGGAAGGACGCGATTTTGCATTAGTTTTTTAACATAGACATAATCTGAACACTTTTTTTAGGGCTAGTCATGAGCTCTCCAATGCACCACACCGTGCAAGCTTTGAATCACCGTAGCTCCCGCTACGTCAGCCAAAGCGCCGCATCCCAAACCAGCCGCTCAGTCGGCGGCACGCACCACGTCGCCCACCGAGGAGCCGTCACACATCAAGGACCCATCAAAACGCCATTCTGGAAGCGCATATGTCCCTAAGCGTAGCAGCGGTGCCCCCTTGCGCCTTTGGGGTCTATTTCGATGAGTTTATCATCGTGTTTGGTGATGGATATTGATGTGGTTTGAAACCTGTTCGCGGACCTGCAGTCGGAATTTTGACTAAGTCCCCGAGTAACAAAGTGTACTACTGAGTTTCGGACTCCGAGCCAGGATTTTGGCTGTCCCTCAGTAACAAAACTGCACTCCTGAAATCTGGCGGATCATCCACCGGACGCCTCGGCAGTCCTTCCGGAGCAAAATCCCCAGATGGCATTTTTTTACTCGTTCCTGTCAGTTATTCAGTGGCAGTCGAACCGCAGCCAGCTCCCAGAGCCGCCGCGCACACCCCAACTTTGGAAGCCTATAGCTTCCTCGTTACTAGTCCGATTCCGGTGAAGCAACTTCCACCGGATTCAACGACTCGTTTACTTTTGGAGGAAATCCTCCATTTTAGGATCCGAGCAATCCTTGAGTTGCCAGATCCAACAACGAGGAATTTCCTCTCTCTGGCGGCTTGTCAGCGCCTCCCGGCGCCGCACTTGGGCATGCAGAGGGGAAAATCTTCAACAACTACCACCACTCTCATCATCGCCACCAACACCACCACCCTCATCCCCACCATCACCACCACCTTTACTACCACCATCACCACCACCCACACCGCCACCATCACCACCACTCTCACCGCCACCATCACCACTACTCTCACCGCAACCATCACCACCACCCTCACCGCCATAGCGTGGCATCCATGACTATCTTTCCTAGAATGCACAGAAAGATTCTTAGGGGAGGGGGGGGGGGGTCTGAGCAAGGCTAGAGTCCACTTTTGAGACTTGCATGATGAACCCTTCATTTTCTTCCAATAAGTAAAGATCTCGAGAAGACGTCCATGCAAGAATTACATTGGACTCCTATACTGGCAGGTTCATGCTGAAACATGCACTTCTGAGTGACAAAACTAAACAATGATCTGTTTGAATGATCTGCGCATTTTCATTGGCTGCCATGCATCAAACAGCCTGTTGGCTATGCAAATGCACGAGGACATGAGAACCCTTACGATGCCAGATGGAGACATTTTCCAGTTTGATTGACCAAATGGGAACATTGCCATGTGGGAGACGAGTCATGAAACAAACCTGTTTTTGCCACTGTTTTATCACCAAACACAAATGCTCTGTATTCATGAGGGAATTCTCAAGTTTTCCATACCAGCCTTCTCCTTTGATCTGTCGTAGGCCTTGGCCAGACATGATGCTGAGCACATTCTCTTGTCTTCTTTTTTCTGTCTCTTTGCACAACACATGGCATGCGCATCCCATTCAAGTCATCCACAGAGGCACTGATTGTTTTGTTCACCACTAGGGATTATTCCACTTGGACATTAAGCGTCTGGTGTAGAGTGGTCACCTGCGTTGGAGATAAATCTGCAGCTTGATACCATGTTCTTGGTGTTTTTTTTTTGTTTCTGATGAGTCAGAAGGGAAAATGTGTTTCATGATTGAAACTGAAGAACACACTTCTGGATATACAAATGGAATAACTCCAGTGCCTTTGTCAGCAGTCCAGCGTGGCAGAGTACATGCGGAGATTCCGCGAGATCATTACTGGTGTAGACATCGCCCTCGACGAACTCTTCTTTTACTACAACGGTCGCAAACGGTACATCCAGCAAGTGATCGCTATCTTTGGCATCCAGAACGATCCACCACTGATGATCGGACCAGTAGAAAGGACCGACAACGTGGACTACAACGCTCACATCCAGGAATCCTACGGCTAGCGACCTCCAAACCACAATTATTGTGGGAACAAAAAGAGCCAGACAAGGGACTCCTCTACTCCAATGGAAGTGGACTCTGTTGACCAAAAGGACATGCGCACCTACTGCAAGTGCAAAAAAATCAGACATATTGCTAGGAACTGCCAAAGTTAGCAACATGCCAAAAAGGGGAGGAAGACGCAGAAAAATGAGTCCGTAAACGGCAAAGGCAAGAGTGAAAGGCACAACTCTTCTCCGAGAGAAACAATCCACGCCGAACAATCGCCTATCTGGATGGCTCACAATGCCATAGAGGGTTTATGAGATCACGAAGTTCGACAAGGGGTACGAGGATGACCAACCGGCAATACTATTGTAAGTGTAATCTGGAGGTTGCAAGAGTCGCAGAATGGTACCGGCACAATTGGATGGAGGGGCCTCTCACAGTTTTGTAAGCAAAAATATGGTTCCAAAGCTAGATTTGCAGACCAAACCAGCAGTGTTTGAAGAAAACATCGTCGATGGAAAACTACAGGTACGAAGACTCCGAGACCCACTACGGTAGAAAGTGGGAGACTTGCGGGATGTAACGGTCTCGAGATCATGTCCAATGAGTGATCGCAAAATCATTCTTGGACTAGATCTCATGTACTAGCACAATTTGCATATGGACTAGAACAGTGGCGACGTCTACGTAGAAATCAATGGTGCCAAGCGACAACTTCCCCGCGTGGGGTGGAAGACATCATAAACCACAACAACCAAGAAGCAACAACCTGTGCAACCGATGCCGCTCAACGTGGCCAAGCAGTATGTACGAAGAAGATCTTGTGTGTGGCTCGTGCACCTCGAGCCAATGGAGGAAGCAGAAGTGGCAGCAACTGACTCATCGGCCTCATCAACTCCATTAGCCTTATCTGCCTCATCAGCATCAACCAAGTTCGCGATAGTTCCCAAAGAGTTTGCACCTCTCATCCAAGAGTTTGCGGACGTCTTCCCTAACAAACTCTCAAAAACCTTGCCACCTCAACGCTCTATCGACCATCGCATCAAACTAACACCGGGCAGCCGACCCGCAGTTTGAGGAGCCATCAGATGAGCGACCATGAGTTGACCGAGCAAAGAAAGCAACACGACAAGATGCTCGGTCAAGGGTTCATCCGCCCGTCCACATCACCATACGTCGCAATAGTATTGTTCATAAAAAGAAAACGGGTGAGATGGGGGTGCGTGGGGACTTCCGGGCGTTGAACGATGCTACCATCACGAACCGCTACCCTTTCCCCCGTGCCAACGAGCTTTTTGACCAACTCTGAGGAGCTCACTAAAGCCGACCTACGTAGCGATTATCACCACATCCGCGTGGCACAAGAAGACATCGAGAAGACGGCATTCTCGACACGCTACGGGAATTTCTAGTTCAGGGTTATGTCGTTTGGACTCACCAATGCCCTGGCAACGTTCATGGTGGCAATGAACAATATTTTCTACCCGTATCTCCATGATTTTGTTGTGGTACATCTTGTTGACATTCTTGTGTACAGTCGCAACCGAGAGAAGCACGATGGACCTCCTCAAAGAGTTCTCAAAGTTTTATGAAGAGAGAAATTCATCAGAAAACTCTCGAAGTACGACTTCGGTCGCAGTTCTATCAAGTTTGTGGATCACGTCATCAACGGCGGAAGGATCACCATGGATCAGAAAAAAGTGGCAGTAGTTGCTGATTGGCCGATACACCAATGTCTGAGACATTCAAGTTTTTCTCGGCTTCTACAATGACTAACGAAGTTTTGTACGGGATTACGCCTGAGTGTCAGTGCCTCTCTCCGACCTCACTCGAAAAGAAAATGAGTGGCGATAGGGAGACTGCAAACAAGAAGCATGCACCACTCTGTGGAACGCTTTTACCTTGGCACCAGCCTTACGATTGGCCGATCCAACGATCGAATACCTCATGGCTACGGACGCCTCCATCCGAGCCACTAGCGCGGTTCTCCTACAGGATCATAGTAGCGGAGGGCAACCGCTCGCGTATATGTCGCGAAAGTTGCACAGACCGGAAGTCAAATACGCCATTCATGAGAAGGAGATTTGACAGTCGTGCATGTATTTAAGACGTGGTGGTGCTACCTTGAATGTTAGTGATGCATTGTACACACAGAACATCATGCACTAAAGTATTTGAAGACATAGGTGAACCTCAATCAGCATCAAACCCAATGGATGGAGTTTCTCGAATCCGGGTATGACTACAATATTCAGTACCTGCCTTGCAAAACCAACTTTGCAGATGCGCTCAGTCGCCTACCAAACTTGATGGCTGAGGCAGTGACACTTCAACTATAGCCAGATACATATCTCAGAACTTTATCCTCATGTGGCTACGACCAGCATGAAGGATACGACAAGTCCAAGTTCTGGCGTGTCGCACCTTATTGGCGACAACGATTCACTCGCCAGGTGGTCGTACATCCGAACGACGAACTCCGTCGCGTGTTGCTCAAAGAATGCCACGACTCCGGTCCAGGAGGACATTTTGGAGAGGACAAGACGCTGAAGGAGCTGGCGAAGCACTATTGGTGGGACAAGATGCAAACCGATGTGGCCAACTTCTGCAAATAATGTGACACGTGTCAACGACAAAAAAACCCGTTGCACACGGCCACATGGACTTCTGCAGCTGCTCCCCATTCCGACAGAACTGTGGACCAACATTTCCATGGATTTCGTCATTGGACTACTGGTCATACCGGAAGGATATGACGCAATCCTCATGGTCATCGACAGGTTTTCCAAAATGTCCCACTTCATCCCGACGACGACCACAATAACCGCAGAAGGCACAGCACGGCTGTTTTTTAATAATATCGTACGACTACACATCGTGCCGAGAACCATCACAAGCGACAAAGACAGCCGACTTACCAACCGTTTTTGGTGCGAACTGGTGACTCGCAATGGCAGTCGGATCCTCCTTTCCACGGCATTCCACCTTTCAACCGACGGCTAGACCAAGCGGACCAATCAGACGCTCGAACAACTTCTTCGAGCATCATGTGAGCCACACGGGATGGATTGGACAGCCAAACTACCGATCGTCAAACTCGCATACAACTCAGCGACGACCACCGCGACGGGAAAAATTCCATCCGAAGTGGTGTACGGTAAACTTCCCGCCACACCAACCGGGCTCCACAACCAGAGCAACATTCCCGCGGTCGACATGCAATGTCGTAATTTCTCCACCATCTACGACGAAACACGGCATACGCTCGCAAAGACACAAGTGGCGATGAAGAGAGCAGCCGACCAACATCACAGCAACGACGTATTCACTGCTAGTGACCAGGTTCTCCTCAGTTCGAAAAATATCAAACTCCGCGGAGCTGATTGTTCAAAACTCAAACCTCGATGGTTGGGACAATTTGAGATGGAGGGCATGCACATCCCCGTGGTTGCGTGTCTCAAACTCTCCCACACTATGCAAGTTCAATTGATGTTCCAAATCAGCAAACTCAAGCAGTACCAGGAACCCGGCGAGAACTCCCTGGCAAGGATGTAGGTTCCCCTCCTCCTGTACAAGTAGAAGAGTACATGGAATAAGTCATAGAGGACATCCTCGGCCATCGACGATGTGGCAAGACTACAGAATATCTTGTTACGCGACTATGATGTCGCGCACAACAGCTAGGAACCCTACGACAACCTCTGCGACGTCGATCATATGATCGACGGGTGTTATCGTCGTCACCGGGCTACATTTGTACGCGCACCGGGACCTCGCAGCTAAAAGGGGGATAGTGTTACGTACAAGACGTACACGAGTCCCTCATCTTTCCAAATGGGCATTGCTGTCACTACAAAAACAACTTACCGCGCATCAAGACCTCAATTGTCACTCTGACGGTGAAGGGAATTTGAAAAATTACCCTGGCCCTCTGGCGATCCTTCTCACACATTCTGACAACTTTGACCACTTTCTATAATCATGGACGGAAACATGATTACCTGTGCGATGGACTTCTCGATGCATTGAGGTGTATTAAGATTTTCAAACATGCATCTTGCATCTTCACCGTCCATCTTCGAAGCTCCCCAATTCCTCGGCGCAGCTTCTCGATCTGACCACTCACGATGCGACCCCACACGCGTCGTTGAACGACTCACTCAACAGCCTCGATGACGCCTCATTTGTAACTTGACGCTTGTATGTATGTGTTCGGTCATTTTGACACTTGTCATGGAAGTGTCCCGAATTCTCAAATGATGTTTTTCCTCGCATCTCGTACCTATTCATCATGTAGGCTTCGTTCGGCATAACACTTTGATCCGTCAATCTCGATCGTCGTGTACTGTTTTGAGAGATCATTACCATCGGACCATAATGTGGTGTTGAAGGTTTCGACTTGGTTTCTTAGGTCTGAAGACGTTACATGAGAATTGTTTTGAAAACTGGGGGCCAAATGGATATGAATGGTTAATGGGGGGGAATATGGAAGATCTTAGGCATGGGGGTGCATTCACTATGGTCAGCTAAAACTATGGGCAAGGTAGAAAGCTGGATGAATTGACCTAGGGGTGCGGGTTCTTGCCTTGTCCTAACGCGAGGACCGGCATAGCCCGATCCATTAACGCTGGAGCCCGTGGTAGGTTGGCAGTCAACAAAAGGGCCCGCCAGCTGCCGGCGCGATTTGCGACAGCCGGGCTGTTAGCAGCATCGCTATCTTGGACGATTGTTTTCAGGCATAAAGCGCCCAAAACACTTTCTTGGGCAAAGGGTTAGTGAGAAATGGAAACGGGTCCAACCGCGCATGCAACCAGGGCTCCGAGGTCGAAGTGCCCTAGAAAGTTGCCCTTTGTGACGCCGTGCTCGAACCTCGCGGCTGAGCGATTTTGTGTCGGAGATTGGGCGCTGCGCTTGTCGACGTTGCTGCTGCCGCTGCTGCTGCCGTTGCGTATGGCAGCAGCAGTCAATCTTGGTTTGGGTCGGCGCTGCGCACGGGATTCCGAGTCTGCGAAAGCTTCCAATCTTGGCCGGTATCGTTTTCGAGGTCTCTTCGCCTCTCGTGTGTTTAGCCTGCGTCTTGCCCGAGAGCAAAGAAAGGTAGCCGAGGTGTGCCGGTTGACCAAGCGCCAGCGAGCTGGGAGGCACTGGCTTACCGCGCCCGGGCTATCTCGAACTTATTCCTGCACGCCTTTTGAAAGGCAGTGATGAGTGGAGATCTGTTTCCGGCCAATAGGCGTTCTGGGCTGGAACCAGCCAGAACTTTCCTTCGGGAAGCCGGAGGGCGCAGCAACCGCGGCGGCTTCAGCAGCGGGAGCAGTAAAGCATCTGCTTCTGTGCGTAAGGCAGTTGATGTCGAGCGCGTTAAGGCGTCTGCTGCTGCGAACAAGGGGGCGCAGGTGACCTTTCCCTGAACTCTCAACTCCACTTTTTTTCAGTGTTTTTTTCAATCAGCACGGGCTTTGCTGGTACGGGAACGCACTAAGTTACAAACAGAAGTTTTCTCCCGTAAATGCTTACCGCGTTTACTAATCCTGCAGCGGTCAAAGGCTGGTCTGCCAGCTCTACAGAGGACGAGGGCGGTCCCGTCTTCTGGTGCAGAGTCATCATCAAGTGGAAGCAGCCAGCTCCATCTCGACATCCGCCGTCAGAGCTGGGCATCGTCTACTGGGAGCAGCGCACACCCTGGCATGGATGTGGGCTCTTCTTCCACCAGCCACGAGGATGCGGTACGTTCATGAAGACCGTGCCGAAGGGATGAACGGTTCATCCCTTCTTCCTCATTCAACCCTCCCCTCTGCCCCGCCGCCTCACCCTCTCAAGGAGAGATTTCTCTGCGTATCTTCTGACTGCAACTTGATGCACAGCCATGCCGCCACTGGCGACTCGCCTGCACCAGCGCTTCAATTCATGAGAACTTTTTGGTGAAACCCTTTTTTTCCCTCCTTCCTGTTTCAGATTTCTTCTGAGGATCGCAGAACGGATTTAAGTGAGCAAATCACCCCGCGAGGAGAATCCAGCACA
Organism: Penium margaritaceum; assembly: GCA_023375785.1. NCBI lineage: Eukaryota > Viridiplantae > Streptophyta > Zygnematophyceae > Desmidiales > Peniaceae > Penium > Penium margaritaceum. The sequence continues at coordinate 32,164 of SZWC01015208.1, forward strand.
AGCCTCCTCACAGCGTTGGCCGACGATCTACAGGATCTGAGACAGCCGCGCGAGCACCCACTATTGTCACTGCTCTCGCAGCGGCTGCAGGACAGCCAACGGCAGATCCTCATGGACATTCTTGACGAGGAAAAACAGCAGCAGCAGAAGCAACAACAGCTGCTGTTGAAACGGCAGCATGGTTGGAAGAATGTGTTGCACCTAGTCGTCNTGACCACCTTCAAAGCTGCGTGCTTTGGCGGCTTGATTTTTGTGCTTGTGTTTGTTCTCCTAGTCCTTCTGTTGCCTACCTCTGTCCTTCCTGAGCTGTTGGATGTGAGTGGGATTGTGGCTCCTACCTGAATTGAAACTCAAGACCGATGAGCCATTTTGGAAGTAGAAAGTATGTGCTGAGGCGGCCTGCATCACCTGGAAGAGTGCATCACGCTATCCCACCCTTTCTGATGGTCGTTATCTCAAAAAACAAGGAGAGTTTTCCACTACCAAGGAGCAGGGATGGCAGCGGTACTACCAATACCGCGGTATACCGCCGTTTTGCACCACGGTATTGCGGTACCGCGGTACTGTTGTTTTTTTTGCGGGTCCAGTACGGTATCGGTACTCACCTAGAGGGGTACCCCAATTCCGTACCGCGGTACCGTACGGCGTTACAGTACCGCGGTGCTTTCCAACTAAGATAAAAACACGTAAGAATGTATGGACGATTACTGTTTTTAGCTAGTTCTGCACTTTCGAAATGGATTTCAGAGTTAATTCAGACTACGCTTTTTGCGGTTGTCTATTTCCACACTAAACAAATAGGTTTTACAATGGACGGTATAACATGTACCGTGGTACGACTGGAATACCGCGGTACTTTACTAATACCGCTAGTAACGCGGTACCGCTACCGGGATCGGTACTGACCCGCCAGAGAGTAAAACATTGCGGTACAAATACCATGGTACTCGAGTACCGCGGTGCTTTTGTACCGCAGTTCTCAAAACCGCGGTTCGCCATCCCTGCCGAGGAGGAATGGAGCTGCCCACAGCAAGGGTAAGGGGATCCAGCTGTCTGTCACCTTCACTCAAGTTTTCAAAGTCCTTGAGAGCATGTTTGTTAACGTTTTGCTATGAGCGAAGGAAGAAAGCAGGTTGACTAGGTAAATCTAAGTATCTATGATGAGCTGACTGTGTTCCGTGTGGAGCAGTGGCAAAGAACTTGAATCAAGTCTACAAATGGGGAGTATGAATAGTTGCAGTATCCTCAAACATGTGATGTGAAGATGCAGTACTGATGAGCATAACTTTGCCTGCGGACGTGTCTACATGGAAGGCAGGCAGGCAAACAGGCATGCTGCTTTTTGTAAGGGAAGGTTACTGAAGTTAAAGGCACTGTTGAATAGCTGCGAGGTTGAGGCATTGTCTTCAGAAACAGCCAAATGCCACGATTGCACATAGTGGGGTCAGACACCACATAACCAACACTCCAAGAAAGTTGAAGCTGTCACACAAGTCTAAGGAATTCCAAACGAGACCGACTGAACGGGTAAATCGGTTGCGATTCCCGAGCAATGCGGCATCAATCTGATCAGCGATTGAATGGATTCTGTGCGAGCGAGAGTGCCAGTATCGCCAATATGATCGGCTAGAGCGTCAATAACGTTTTTGTGAAAGTGTTCCGTTCGATTGTACGCTGAACTCCAGCGTTTGTGCCACACACGTCAAAAGAGAATAAAGTGAGGTGACAAACTGTCGAACACCCCCAATATTTTCAAAGTGTGCTGTCACATTTGTACTGAAACTAAAATGCAAGGCGGAAATAAAGTTGAAACCAAAATTTGAGTAACTTTTGGGATCACAGAATCACGCGCTCAAGGAAAGGAAGTCTTGAGTGTATTTTTTGCAAAGACCCCCATCGGTGGAGGCCTTAAACGACGTGATGTATTCGATGATCCCAACCAATTAGGCTCAGCTTCGTAAGGTTAGAGCCACTTACCCTTAAATTTGCAAACTCAAACCTGTGCGGTAAGACCCCTTTCCCCCACTCCCTGCCGATGTGGGGGAACCTACGGATCACAAGCCCTTGCAAACGCAAGGGCTTGCAAATCGAGAGGAACCTACGGATCACAAGCCCTTGCAACCGCTGCGACTTGCCAACGTGGACTAAAAAGAAGTGCTTTATCGGCACGGACACAGCCAAAGGCAAGCGGAATATCTGCACATCCAACGGCGTGCTGACAAGGCAGATATCAGTGGCGTCACCAGCGCAGCATGCACGCACCCCATCTCTGTGTCTTTCTGCCCTCTGCTACAAGTGAGAAAGTCGGAAATAAATATCTGCTGCTTCATTTGTGGGCTGCATATGGATTTCTCAAAAAATCATAAAGTGAGCGAAACACGTGTGGGTTGCGTTTTTTGCTCGTTTGAAAAAACGATCTGTCGATAGCAATCGCAACCGGTTCGTGTGAACCGAGACGGTAGATATTGTGGCGAGCCGTGACCGAGCCCGCACTCGGTTTGTCTTGACCCGCCACGATAGCTATCGGTGTCTATTACCCGTGAGAGACTCTTTTGGAATTCCTTACACAAGTTCATAACATGGATGAGTAAGAAGCGCGAGAAAACCACTTTACAGTGAACGACCAAATCAGGGGCTACCTCTGGGTTTTGATGAAGGGCGTGACCATTTGATCCTTTGACAGTGTTTGATGATTAAGGGGCTTTGCAGCAGTCCTGGCGACATTTGAATCACGTGATATCCAGAAACTTGCCGCGAACAGGAGAGGGTCACCGCCACATCTTTTACATGGCCAGTGCATGGTTAGATCTTCATCGCTTTATCCAAACACACCCCCTCAAGGTGATCGAGGTTTTTGTATTTTAAAGTATTTCCCTATGTTGGAGTGTTTTCATGCACAGCCGAGGCCCGGGATGCCACGAGTGGTGCCACGGACGATGGCTTGCTGCAAATGGGTTATGGCGACACTGGTGGACCCAGGGTCTGAGTTTGAGTCCGGTTGCGGCCGCACTCCTGCCACCAGAAGAGCGCTCTGAGGATATCCTTTATGCCACAAGGACATTTGTGCTGAAACATTCTTGCTAGAATATTCCTGAGGCTCTTCATTAAGTCTGAGATAGTCTGAGGTCTGAGAGAGGATGGTGCCCGGGTGCCTACAGTTTTGATTTACGGTTGTTTTGCTCCTTTCGTCTTGTTTTCCTAGGCTGCAACCCTAGGTCTGTCCTGACTCCTTGTGCTATGCATAAGACCATGTCTTTGTTTTCCTTGACACTCACCTTCTTGCCCATTGACTATTGACCTCGCTCTTGCCTTGATTTCTTCATGGCATCAGAGCTAGGATGCCCCTTGGCCGCGACCTTGGTGTTGTCCACGCCACTGCCCTTGGTCGCGTCCATGCCTCAGGCTGGGCCCTTGGCTTTGCCCCTGCCCTGCAATGCGCCCACGCCCTAGGCCGCGTCCTGTCCCTGGCCTTCGCATCCATGCCCCTTGGTTACGTCCTTAGCTTCGTCCCTGCCCTTTGCTGCGCCCACGCCCCTGGGCTACAACCTTGGGTGTGCCCCTACACTTTTCTTCGTCCTTTTCCTAAGCCTTGGCAAGGTCCTCAGCCCCGTCCAAGGCCTTAGCCTCACCTTTTCCTTCAGCCGTGACCTCCCTCCGCCCTTTCCACTCATCTCACCCTCAACCCCGGCCCTGTCGTCAGCCGTGACGTTGCCCTGCTTCGGCCGCAACCTGAGTCTGTATGCTTTGTCCCTGCTCTTCGTTTTTGCCGCTACGCTCATCTCTCTCCCATCGACCTTTGCCTAAACCCCTGCTCCAACCTCGGTGGCAGTACATCATAGTTCCGCCACCCATCAACTGTGAATTTATGCGGCTCAGTTGGAGTGCTTTGGACCTTCCCATAAGGGGCACGGTTTCGGGTTCCCACCCGTATTTTTGTTTCCTCTCTTTCTCGTGGCCTATAACTTTGTTTCCTCTATTCCTGGTGGCCTCCACATCACGCAATTTTCACTTCCCTAATACCTTCACTTGGCCACCATGTCTGCCTTTGACCTCCCCCCCCCCCCCCCCCCCCCCCCCCCCCCCC
>SZWC01015208.1:39766-68850 GCA_023375785.1 Penium margaritaceum
CTGCAAAGAATCCATCGTACCCACCCCCACAAAGAGGCTCCTCCAAAGCTCTGTAGTGGTCAAGGATTATGACTTCGTCATGGAGGGACCACACTCGGCCATGGTGCGTGATCCTACAAACGTGCGGCGACGAGTGGACCTCTGGCGCTCGTCTTGTGAATGCGGTAAATGGCATGAGTTTGGGCAGCCATCATAGCATGCATGTACTTTCATGATAAAGACCAGCAAAGATCCAACAGTGTGCGTGGACGTCGGGCAGACTCACATGTGCTGGAGCCAGAAGTGCGCGAAACCATACCCTCAATCACAAAAGAGGGCATCCATGCTGCCCCGGTGGGTTGGGGCCAACCAGGACCACGCCGTGGACGTGAGAGACCAAGGAGTGCCCACATGGAGCGAGAGCCACANAACAAGAGGAGCACAAAGCAGAAGGTGTGCGGATGATGGAAAAGCATGGGAGGCTGGGGGATGACTTAGAAGACAAGGCAGAAGATGAAGAAGAGGGAGAGGGTGATGTTGATGTTGATGCAGAAGGATAAGCACAAGGAGAAGAGGAGGTGAACGATGGTTTGCATGGTGTTGAAGAACTCAAGATTCAATGTAAATATATTCCATTTATTTCCTCTTTCACTCTGCATAATTGATTCCTGGACAACCGACTAATTCAAGCCAAAACGTTATGTACAGGACTACAAACTCCAGGTCTTTGGGTGCCTTGACCATGGCTCGTCATGGGCCCTACATGGAGGGGGTGAAAGTGGACTTGGAGGTATTTTTAGCATTAAGGAGGCCGGATGCCATTTCATAGATCATATCATGGATCATTGTTAAATTAGACAAAGCACGTCCCAAGTATTTGACCATGTTTTATGAATTTTCATAATGAAATATCTTTCAAACAACTCATATCCACTCTCGCTGTCATGTGGGCTGATGAATCAGGGTTATTGTTTACTGTAAGTGATCATCATATAGGTCGTACAAACGGTTCACTTTGTAGTGGGAAAACATGATGAGATCATCAACATTCAGGAAACCCGAGTAGTGTTGATATGTCAGCCAAAATCTCCTTCATTTCATGTCCTCTGCATCCTTTAAACGTAAACAGAATGGAATGCACTCTGTCATCAACAATGCTCCTGGTGGTGAACTCATTCCTATGTGGCATTGGGATATGAGTCATGTTTTTAAAAGCCCAAGAGAAATGGATGCGTTTATTGGTGAACATGTACTACAGCAGATCCCAGAAACCTGTTATTTCCTATCTTCATTAGACAACGAACCTCAAAACATCTTCTACGATGCTACTCCAATCTTTGTCAATGGGATCTTAGTTAGCCCAAATCCACCGGTGGCAGCTAAAGGACTTGGCGAGTTGTACTCCATACGTGATATCATAGGATGGATCCTCACGCACCCCAATGTGTGCAACAGTGGCCTGTAAATGGCATGCCAAGTCCATTTCAGGAATTGTAGAGTGTCAAGCACGTCATTCATTCCTATTATCTTGCACACAAAGACCTCTTTTAAAACTGAAGCTATTTCCATACATGTTGTCATATGTACATGAAGGGTCTATGGTTTTGTTTCTTCCATGGAAATTGAGATTCACTAACCTGAGACAACATGAACGAGAAATCTTGTGTTGTGGTATTCAACAAGTGAAAAAGATGTGTAAAAGGCATAGTACATGGTAATGAAACTGTAGTGAACATACATCCAATGTACCCTTACTATCCCATACCACACTATTCACAGCCAAAAACACCACAGTGGGTTTGGATGGACCCATGGTTGCCAGTGGAGAGGGCACGATATTGGACGATAATGCGGCAGCTAAAAACCCAGGGTGAAGCACATCTTGAATGGGCCAGCGGGAGGTGGTCCAAAGTTCTTTGATTCCTACATGCACTTGATCTTTGTCCACTCAACCCACACACCAGAAAGGTCCATTGGGGGAGGTGGCGGGATGATGACTCCCCATGCATCTACTTCTGGTACATCTGGATCTTGTCTCCATTTATGGAGCGGCGGCAATGGATGACCTTTCAATGACACGCGATCCGGGCAAAACATGATGTGGCTTCAGATTAGGCAGATGAAAAGAGAACTGGGAAATTCGGCGGACTCCCCCTTTCAATCTCTGCTCATAGAACGGTTCATCCTTGAAACGAGCTATGGGGAAAGGGTTTGGCTTCATGCCCTTTTAACGACATAAAAGTTACTGTGAAGGAGTCCGGGAAGTACCACTTGGTGGGGGCAAAATTCATGTCCTCAGTCCAAACGCCATCGGTGCTTGCTCATTGGTCTGAAAGATAACCTCCAACAGGTCTCATGTTGAATGACTCACACTTCTGATTCGTCTAAAAAGGGACAGGTTGCATACACAAATAAACATTTCACTTGTGCTCATAGTGACATTGACTTCAACACATGTTTAGAAAGTTTGAAAGACAAACCAGGAGAAATACGTCACATCCATGCTAGATTAAGTTTAAATGAAGGTCACATTATACACCTTCCACAGGCAACATGTTTCACAGCCTAGCACACCACAGTAGGTCCTGATGGACCCATGGATCCTAGTGAGTAGGGCACCATATTGGATGGCAATAGGACGGTATAACACCCGGGGTCCAGCACATATTGTATGGGTTGGCGGGAGGGGGTGCCGATTCATCTGAGTCCCACATGCGCTTGATCGTCATCCACTCAACCCATGCACTATAAAGGTCCATTGGGGGAGGTGGCAGGATGATGACTCCCCATACACTCACTTCTGGTACATCCAAATCACATGCCCATTTCTTGAGCGGCTGCAATGGACGTCCTTTCAGTGACAGGAGATCTGGGCAAGCCATGATTTGGCTTTAGATTATGCAAAGTGGATTTTCCTTTCATTTTCTGTTCATAAAATGGTTTTCTCCTCAAAACATATTTCCAATATTTTGGAAAAAGTCACTAAACATCTGCCAAACAGGTCCAAGAAGTACCGGTTGGCATATGGAATATTCATCCCTTAACAGGTGTCATTTACATTGCTTTCCCATTCGTTGGAAAGACAAGCAAACCATTCTGAAAACAACATTATTGTATCTCAGTTTGAATTCAACCTTGCCCCAAAATTGACTAGTTTGTGCAGAGCAATCGCAGTGAAAGATACATCATCACAGCCTCGGCTGCTGGTTTGGACAGTAGCTGCAGGCTCTTCACATGGGTTGCGCTCCAGAAATATTCACGTGCCACTGAACAGTGCATGGGCTGCAGAGTTTTCTTTAGCTCGCATCCCAAACAAGTAATATGTTTTAGCACATGGCAAGCTCATTGTTTTCCTGGAGTGCATGAATAGCTGCATTGTTTATCGCGGTCCATTGATACCTGAGTTGTACGCGGCAATGACATATCAGCAATATAGTTCAAAAAAAGGGGTAAATATGTCTTCCGCCCTTGGGAAAATGAAAGAAAACTCTGACACACTGTATAAGCTTGTGTCAGCAATCCAGTGTGGAAGGACACACATGAAATTTCCATGAAATCATCATCGGTAGTGACATAATCCCCCGCAAAATCTGATTCTACTACAAAAACTTCCTCAAGCACAATACCTGGCGAGCAATCACCATATTCATCAGCCAAGAGGACCTTCCAAGAATGATCGTAATAGTTGATTGCATCGACAGCACCAGCTACAATACTTGGATGTAGGAATTCCATGGCTAGCAATCCAAAAGCCACAATCCATGTCGTGGCAGCAGAAAGTGTTAGCTACTGAGCTAACCACCTCTGGCAGAGAAACCAAGAAACCGAAAGAGCTCACAAAGGTTTTTCCACCTTCTTCCTTTGTTGACATGTATCATGGACCCCAAACTTAACCACGCATACACTTCACCTTCAAGAGTACTAACACTTCAGCATTACATGTCAAGAAGAGCTTGATTCGTCAATACGCAAGAGAGCATCAAGCAAGGGTTAATTGATAAACATGCAAGGCAAGTCCTTTTATAGCTGTCTGTCCAGTCCTAGAAATCAAAAGCACATTCCTGGGAAGTGGCCTGGCCCAGCCACATCACCAATAGACTTGCGCTTTGGGCTTGACACATCAGCATCCTAGTGTCAAGGTGACAGACCAACCATGTAGCTTCCAAGAAGCTATGGAATTTCTTTCTTGGAAGCTTCCATAAGAAACAAGATGGGTATGGGGCCATTATCGAACTCATGACCTCTCACTTGGCCAAATCAACAAAATGGCTAAGTTAACCACACCCACGTGTTGTACTCACATGTCACATCTCACATGCGACAGAGCACAATTGAGTCATACCACAACGGATCCAGGGGTCATACCTCCACAAGGGGGAGAGCATGCCTGATCCATCCTACAACACTAAACAAGGTGCAAAAACATTCAACAAATCTCTCCCTTGCACCTTGCGTCAGTGAGCATCACAATTCATCATCGGATGCGTTGACCATGCCGATACCTTGCCTTCCCGCCTGGTGGAGATCCTTGTCCAGTGGCCTTGTAAGCATGTCAGCCCAGTTCAGCTTGGTACGGACATACTCAAGCTCCACTGTCTGATTGTAGACAAAGTCTTGAGCATAGTGGTAGTGGATCTTGATGTGCTTTGTAATCCTGGACAGGAAGGGGTTCTTTGACATGTCAATTACACTCATGTTTTCAATCTTGATGAACGTCGCCGATGCCTGTGGTGCCTTCATATTAGATAGCAAGCTTTGTAGCCACCGCATCTCTTTTTACACCTCAGCCAAGGGAATATTCCCTCCCCAATCAGCATCGGTATAGCACATGAGACGAAATGACGTGGATCATGCAATGCCTCCAAACTGGAGCCCCACGTGCCGCGTCCCTTGAAGGTAGCACATGATGCCCTTCACAGCCTACCACTGAAGTGAACCAGGATTGGCCACAAACCGGCTCACCTGCCCAACAGCATGGTCTATATCTGGTGGGGTGGCGACCATGGCATACATCAGACTGCCCACTGCAATCTGATGTGGAATGCCCAGTATGTCAGTTTTCTTCGCTTTGTTGGATGGGGACATGGAGGAAGAGAACTTGCACTCCGAGGTCATGGGTGTGCTGGCAGGCTTGCAATCTGCCATGTCGTGTCGTTTGAGGATGGATTCAATGTATTTTTTCTGCCTCGGGCTGATGGTACCTGCTGCTCTGTCACGTTTGATGGCGATTCCAAGGTAGAAGTCAAGAGGACCCATGTCCTTCATCTCAAATCTGCTACTGAGCTGCCCCTTGAGATCGTCTATCAGCAACGTTGAAGAAGAGCATAAAATGAGGTCATCAAAGTACAAAGTGATCAATATGGTCCCTCTATTGCTCTCATGCGCATGCATGTTAGGGTCGTTGTTGTAGTGCGTGAAGGACTCCTCAGCCATGAATGTATCCATCTCCTGGTACCAACGTCTTGGCACTTTAGCCAATAGAGTGCCTTCACCAATGTGCACACCCTACCCTTGGGAGCATCAACCTCCTCTGGAAGCTCCATCAACACCTCCTTATCAAGTTTGCCATAAAGAAAGGCTGTCTTGACATCCATCTGGTAGACCTCCATGTTCTCAGCAGTAGCAATGGCAAGCACAGACCGGATGGAGGCGAACGTCACAAGTGGAGCAAAGTTTTCTGGTGTTCAATGCCGTGCAACTTGAGCCACTCCCTGCAGGCTTCGTACTCTCTCTCCCATTGTCTGTCTTGAATGCCTTCACCTTCTTCTTGTCCGTCGCTCAACCATAGGGACAAAGCCCTCTAGATTCTTCTTCACCTCACATTTCTCTTTGAGAAATTGTATCCAGACTTTGTGGCTGTTTTCATAATTGCATATGAGGAGATATCAGCTGCCTCCATTCGACAGTATGCAAAAGGGACCACACACGTCAAAGTGGACGAGGTCAAGGGGTGCAAGAGCACACGTTCTATTGAGCTTGAAGGGTTTCCTTTTCGCGTAGCCTTCAAGACATGGCTCACACATGATCCCGGCTCCCTCCGCCTGATCACCTAGCTCCATCCCATGCACTAGGTCCTGCTTTCCCATAAGCACTAGTGTGCAATGAGCCACGTACCCAAAGCGCCTGTGCCACAGGTTCTCAGAGGATGTGCATGGGCTAGAATGAACAGTCTTGGTGGTTGCATTTGCTTGCATTTTTGTTGCCAAATCATCTGCTCCCAGTGCTTTTTCTACTCCAATATGTCCTTCCTCATCTGAATCTACATAGCTGCTCTCCTCATCATCATGCTCGACCAAAGATTGAGCCGTTGAAGTTGTCATTTTGGTCTGCAAGACGTAGAGACCATCAACGTGAGGAGCCTATGTGACAACCTTCTTGGCAGCGTAAGAGATGTTGATGTCCTTGGAAGAGACTATCACCTCTTCCTTCTCTGTAAAGACTAATATCATGCCATGTTCAGTTATCTTACAGATGGAGAGCAGATTGGCTGTGAAGGAGGGCAAGTAGATCACCCCCTCTAGCCGGAGGTCGGAATCTCCACTGTTGACACCCATTTTGACCAGCTTGTCACCAATCCCCTTAGTTGTCTCAACCTTGCCGTTGGCGACTTTGAAGTTCTTGTTGCATGGAGCAAGAGAGATGAAGTATCTCATCTCGTAAGTGGTGTGCTCATTTGTGCCCGAGTCAAGGCCGTAGGCTCCTGGCCTGAGTATCGCCCCCCCTTTGTTGGAGGCACACACAGCCATCAAGCTTGTGGGATCCTTCCCACCATTTCTCCCTCACCATTCATCTCCGACTCCTCCCTCTCTCTTGTGTGCACGGGACTCTCGAGCCCAATGTCCAGCCTTGCCACAGTTGTAGAAGTTTCCTTGGTGCTTTGCACCCCTTCAATTTTTGCTAGTGCTGTTGCTTCCCTTGTACCAGGAGGAGGAGGTATTGCAGAAGGTGCCGCTGCTCCATGAAGTAAAAGCAGCCATGTTTGCTTCACTGCTGCTACGATGCTTGGCTTCATTCCGTACCTACTTGGAGACGGTGGTGTAGGAAAGTTGATCAAGTCCATCACCATTGTCATGGAGCCCCAGCTTTCCGACAGCGTCATCAGAAGAATCAAGGCCTGCATATCGATTTTCAGGTCCCACCCCATGCCGGTGGCTTGTTGGAGGAGCATCTCAAACTTATGCATAAGTGTGGAGACATCCTCCCCTTCACCAAGCCTCATGCTGATGAGGTTTTGTAGAATGAAGAGATGGTTGGTAAGTGAGGAGGACTGAAACACCTTGCCGAGTTTGGCGTATGCCGTGGCTGCCACTATACAACCACAGATGTCTGAAAGGACTGAGGGTTGTATGGTCGACACAAGAATGGCAAGAGCCTTCTTGTTGAGTTTGACCCATGCCACAAGATCAGCACCCCCTTCCTTTCGTACTGGGATAGTTCCATCTAAATATCCTACCAGATCTTTGTCATCCATGATGATCTCATACAACCACTTCCAGAGCGCAAACCCCTCTTCATCAAAATTGAGGATGGGCAGATGATTCCTTGGTTCCCCTGTCCCTGCCATACCTACAACTACAACTACTACAGCTGGTGCACCTGTTGTTGATGCCGATGTACCTGTGTTTGAGGCCGCTGCAGGCTATTGGTGAGAAGAGTTAGCTGCTTCCCCTGTTAATGTTAGCCGTTGCAAGCACATCTAGGCTGATGTAGGCTGATGTAGGCTGATGTAAGCTCCCAAGGTAGAAAAGTGTAGATGTCTTGCACTCCCCTCCGACTGATGATCGACCTGCAAACAATGAAGTTGGGTGAGAGCGAAGGCGCTCTCACTCCTTGTGACTTTAGCGGTTACGTGCGTGAAACTTCTCTAACCAAAGGAGTGGGCCCATAACCTTTTGTTAGCTACTGAGCTAGCCACTTCTGGGAGAGAAGTTGCGAAACCGAAAAGGCTCACAAAGATTTTTGCACCTTCTCCCTTTGTTGACATGTGTCATGTACCCCAAACTTAATCAGGTATACACTTCACCTTCAAGAGTACTAACGCCTTAGCATTACATCTCAAGAAGAGCTCAAGTCGTCAATACGCACAAAAGAATGAAGAAAGGGTTGGTTGATAAGCATGCAAGATAAGTCCTTTTATAGCTATATGTCAAGACTTAGAACTCAAAAGCACATTCCTTGGGAGTGCCCTGGCCCAGCCACATCACCAATAGACTTTTGCTGTGGGCTTGACACATCAGCATCCTAGTGTCAAGGTGACAGACCAACCATGTAGCTTCCAAGAAGCTATGGAATATCTTTCTTGGAAGCTTCCATAACAAACAAGATGTTCATGGGGCCATGATTAAACTCATGACCTCTCACTTGGCCAAACCAACAAAATAGCTAAGTTAACCACTCACCCACATGGTGTACTCATAGGTCATATCTCACATGAGGCAGAGCATAGTTGAGTCACACCAAAAATGATGCAGGGGTCATACCTCCAGAAGGGGAATAGCATTCCTGATCCATCCTACAACACTGAACGAGGTGCAAAAACATTAAACAGAAAGTCCCAATAGCAGAAACTTCATTTCTGCTAGTGATTCACGCTGTCCATCAACGTAATAAATGACTTTCCGAACGTGCGTGAGGCCGGGGCACATCATGTGCTACTCTCAAAAGCAGTAGCAGCAGGCTAAAAATGGGGAGAAGTCATAGAGAAGAAATGACCAGACATGAAACGTAAAAGGGGAAGAGTAAGGAAAACCTCCTGTCAGGTTGAGAAAACATATTGTAGCAGACGAGGGTGCTGAGTTTGCAAGATTTGATGAGGGGTTTGAGGAAGATCAAACGGTGATATTGCTTCTAGTACAAACTGAGTTGTAAGGCTCAGTGAACTGTACCTGCACTACTGGATGGAGAAGCAACTCAAGATTTTTTAACAACATGTTTTGATAGCTATGTTTGTACACTACACCAGAGGTGTTTGAAGGAAAAGAAAATTGATAGATGCTTGTAGATCCGTTGACTCTAGAAATCACTCCAAGTTTATATCAGAGATCTCCTTGATGTAGTGGTTTGGAGGACTTGTCCAATGAGCGACCATAAAATCGTTCTCGAGATAAAGTTATTTATATGTCGCAGTCTACGTCAGCATTCATGGCAAGAAATGACACCTGCTTCTAATTGAGGAACCCATGACCCAGCGGTGGCTACGCATAAGGAGGAAGCAACTAAGGAGGTTGTAGAAGTCACAAAATGATTCATGCAGCCGATCTCATTGGACGTGGCCAAAATGCCTTCGATGTGGAGCACAAGCATGGCTAGTCCACGTGGAACCAATTGAAATAGAGGAGATTGTAGCAATGAATGAGATGACATGGACCTCATCGGCCTAAACGCGTGACAATTTTGCAGCCGTTATGGAGTGTACATCCCTTGTCGAGGAGCTTGGAGGGGTTTTCCCTGACGAAGTGCCTCAAGAGTTACCTCCAAAACGTAACATCGATCACCAGATAGACCTGAAGCTCGATAGTAGAACGATGGTTAAGGGGACCTATTGGATGAGCGACCATGAGCTGAACAAGCTGAAATAACAATTGGATGAGATGCTCTGACTCATCAGGCAATCCACGTTATTCTAAGCTGCACCTGTACTTTGCGTGAAAAACCAATTGTGTAAGATGCGGCTATGCGTGGATTATTACTCGTTGAACGAAATCACAATCAAGGCTTTCAGGGTCTCCATACATTTGCACTTCCTTTGAAGTTACGGAAAATCACTTTGTATATTGTGTCCCATTTTACTCATCTATAGATGGCCAACATGTTTTTCTGGTTACTTGACAATGGATATACTAGTCTACAGTTCCTCTTTTCCATTACCTACTCTTCCCTTCTACACATTGCTAATATTCTCTGGTATGGAGGGAGGAGGTCCTGACATCTAGATCCGGATGTATTCTCCCCTCTCTAAGCTGGTGTATTTTTGGACATTGTACGAGAGGATTGTAGCTAAGTGTGATGGGTTTGATTGGAATTAAATTGCAACAACTCTAGAAGATGAAAAACAACATTACTCTTGAGGAATTTCTCCTGCTTCCATCCTCATTGTGGACAGCATCCCAAAAACATCTGCTCATCAATTGAAAAGAAAAACTCTCCCTATGATTACTAAAGCCACAAGACGATGGCTCTCAGCTGACATTGTGCACACTCCTCAATTCACTTTTTCTATGCCACTAGTATGTCTATCAACATTCTGTTCCATGTTCTCTGTTACATCAATACAGATTCCTCCAGTAGCAGATCTCATCAACCTATAACTGCCAAACTATGGGCCAGAGTAACCCATTTCACTGTGGAGCATTTTTTTTCATTCATCATGAGCTTAGGAGTCACTATGATCCAGGTACTTGACAAGAGTGATATCCCAACTTTCCAATACAACCATCCACTACTGCAAACTAAACAATCTCATGCGCTCCTCGCCAACCAAAATCTGTGTCTGTGCTATGAAGAAGAAGATGCACAAAATTTTTCGTTTAGTCTCATTCATTTGTATCCCCTTGTGAAAACACACAAGCCAAAGATGATAAAAAATAATTCTCTTTTCTCTAAAAAGGCCATGTATGTGGCCCATTACCTTTATACTCCAATGAAGAAGCAAGAAAGTGTTGCTTCATGTTGTGTTTCTGGCCACATCCCATATAAATGCACATGAAACCCCCCCCACCTATCTCTTCGTGTTTTCTCTAAAACCCTGGCATTATTTCCATGGTCCTGTTAGGAGTTGGACCATCTGAATCAGTTTCAGTTCCACAGGAGAAAGTTCCAGGAAAAGAATTCAAATGTTTGCTTCAATCGACAATCCAAATTCAACATCGGAAACATCATGTGGAAAAACTACTATGGTCAAAGTTTCATGATGACCCAACAGATGGATTGGAAGATATAAAATTTTGAAATTTCTTTGGCCATCAACTGCTGGAGTGGGGGTGACCATGGGTGACGGCTTGATGCCTCAAAAACAATGATAGGGTATGTTCTCCATCTCACACTACTCTAACTTGCTACTAGATCACATGGGGCACAAAAGTTTGCTCTAATTATTCGTGGGCTTGATGATGCATTGACATTCCTCCATGTTGTAATGCTTGGTGTGGTTCAACTTTCGTGTGTGATCAACTTTGATGAGACAAGCTTTGATGAGACAAGCTTCGCCTCATGGAGGTGTCAGTTTGAGGTCTTCCTCGACGACAAGGGACTGCTTGAGCCTATTAAGAGTGAATAGATGGCTCCCCCAGAATCTGCAGCGGTGGAGGAGAAGGAGGCTTGTAGGAAGCACAACAAAAAGGCGTTGGTGTTCCTTGCATCTCTGTTATGCCCACAACAACTTCGGCACATCCAAGGATGTACCCTGGCCGCAGAAGCACGGTCAAAAATTTGCTCCATGTACCATTCAAACAACCTTGCCAATCACCTCTTCATCTTCAAATGGCTCGTTACCCTCCAACCCTACAAAGGCAACAATGTGATGGAGATCATGCAAGGGATTCACTCACTCACAGCAGACTGCGTAGCCACTGGTTGGGAGGTCGACTCTCACCTGCACGCTATGATCCTCCTCGTGGCCTTGCCAGACATTTTGAGTCCCATGATCACAGTCCTTGGTATCTGGCCTTCGTACAAGATGAAGCACCCAAAGGTTGCTGAGTATGTCTACAACGAATGGATGCGACGTGGTGGTGGAGAGAGAATAGTGACATCGAGCTCTGCCTACACCGTTCAAACTCACAGTGGAGGAAGGGTACCAAGGAGCGCACCAAGAAGGATGACAAGCAGGGGGAGTATTTCAGCTGCGGCAAGGAGGGCCTCTATGCACGCAACTTACCCAAGAAGAAACCAAACCGGTTGCAGCGGGGCAGGAAAAGGGATGAGCAGGCCTTCATGGCGTAGAACTCCACCAACTTGGAGGACCCGCAAGTTTTCGTTCTTGACTCCAGATCAGGACACCACACACAATGCAACAGCGGCCTCCCATAGCCACATGAAAGCTTCCAATGGAAAAAGAGAGGTGGATGATGGTGAGGAGAATGTCCGCATTAAATCAGTGGTCGATGGAAAATCTGCCACAAGAACAATTCACAACGTGCTCCACATGTCTAACGTTGGGACAAACCTGCTCTTCGTCACCCGCCTCACAGACAAGGGACTTGAGGTGCTCTTCACAAAGGAGGCCATCATCCCTAAGGAGGGAAAATGCAAGGTGATTACGTATGCCAAGAGAGAGGACGACTTGTACCTGCTACATGCCAAGATCCTCAGCAGTCGGGCAGGGTCTGATGCCGCCAACCTTGCAACGTAGGATGAAGGGCATCTAGACTTGTGGGACCACCGACTTTGCCATGTTTCTCCATCAACGTTGAAGGAGAGGGCAACGAGGGAGGTGGTAGCCGTTCGTGGCCAAGGGGACGCGTGTACTGGCAAAGTTAGTAATTGTACACACAAATGTGTATGGTCCGCTTTAGACCTCCATCAGTGCAGCTCGTTACTTCCTCACATTCGTCAAATACTACGATCACAAACTCTACCTCTAAATCATGAAGAGGAAGAGCGAGATCCTCAGATGCATGTAAGAGTTTGTGGTAAATGTTGAGCAGCAAATAGAGTTGAAGGTGAAGGCGTTCCGGAGTGACTACGTTGTGACGGTGGCGAATACACAGGCTGTCTTGGGTGGATGAAGAGCAAGAGGATTGATTGGTAGGAAACGACTCCGCACTCCCTACAGCAGAATGGCATCCCAAAGAGGGAAAATTGCATAATCCATAACATGGTACAATCCATGTTGAGCAACGCCAGCTTTGTACAATGGTATTGGGCGGAGGCGGCACTAAAAGTGGCGTACATCATGAATCTTACACCGACCAAGCCGTTGAAGGACAAGGAGAGCAAGGCGTGGAAGATTCCATAAGAGGTGTGGAGCGGGAGGAAGCCAGCGGTGGGTCACCTCCGCACATTTTGTTGTGTTGCACATGTGGTGGTGCAGGTACATGAAGAGCGGAACAAGCTAGACCTGCATATCCACCGGCGAATTATCCTTGGGTACGAGAGCGGAAGCAAGGCGTATCGGCTCTCTGATCCAAGGAGATAGCAGATTGTGCAGAGTCGTGATGTCTCGTTCAACGAGAGAAACTATTGGACAGAGAAGGAGGAAGGTCTCTCCGAGAGGAGGCAGTGCATGCCACTCCTTGAGGGGGAGGCGCTAAGGTGACTTCCTTGAAGCAGCTTCAACCAGAGAAGATCGTCTGAGGTTTGACCGAGCGGCAGATTTTGTTCCGGCCAGTTTGGAAAAGGAGTCCAAAGCACTGGAGCTGGACCAGGAGGCGGGGAGCTGGCCAGTATCTCTAAGATCTCCAAGAGAGTGGGAGCAGACGCTTGGAGAGGATGGCACTAATAGGGGAAAGCAGCAGTAGTAACAATTGCCTCAACAGTCCCACACGAGCAACCGTGTGTGGAGAAGGACCAAGAGATACGATGCCAACAAGGGCATTCAGACTGGGTTCCCACAAGCCTTCTTCACGCAAGAGGAGCCCGGATCTGTGAAGGAGGCATTGCAACAAAAGGATGGGGCTTAGTGGGAGGAGGCGAGAATATCTGAGCTCGCCTCCCATGAGGAGAACGTCACTTGGGAGCTGGCTGATCAGCCAGAGGGCAAGAAAGTTATCGGCTCCAAAGCTCACAAAGGAGGGGAAGGTGGAGCGATACAAGGTGCGGTTGGTAGAAAAAGGTCTTGCCGAGAGAAAGGGGGAGCACTACGATGAGACATTCACACCAGTGGCCAAGTTTGCCTCCATCCGTACTATCCTCTTCGTAGCAGCGGCACGCGACTATGGAATTCACCAAATGGACATGAAAACTGAGTTCCTCAATAGTGACCTGGACAAGGAAGTCTACATGGAGGTACTGGAGGGGGTGGATGCACCGGGGGGGAGGTGTTTCTGCTTTGCAAGGCGCTCTATGGACTGGAGCAAGCTCCACTCATGTGGTATCTCAAGATGGAAAGTTTCTTGGGTGAGCTTGGTTTCAAGCATAACGAGGCGGATCATAGTGTGTACATGCGCAGGCAGCCAGGGCTCCATCAAATTGTTATTCTCTACATGGAGGACCTCATCCTTGTGTCGTCGGATGAGGGAGAGCTCAAGAACTTGAAGCAACAGCTTGGTGGCTTGTTCAAGATGACAGACATAGACAAGCCACAATACTATCTAGGTATCACCATCAAGAGAGACCGCAAAGCACACACGCAAGAGATGGGACAAGAAAAACATGTGTAAGAGGTGCTCCGCCGCTACAACATGGAGGAGTGTAACCACATCAGCACGACTATGAAGAAAACATGTGAGCTGAGCTCGAGCATGGGTCTGAGCATGGAGGACAAGAAGGAGGAGATGGCTGGAGTACCGTACCAGTAGTTGGCACCATAGTGTACATCATGGCGGCGACATGACCTGATCTAGCCTTTGTCAAGGGACAACTGAGCTTTTGTGTTGCTGATCCAGGCCTACTACATTTTCAAGCAGTCAAGATAATCCTTTGCTACTTGAAGGTACAAAACAGTCCCGACTTGTGTTTGGAGGGGGAGCCTGGACCTCCTCCAGTTGGTTGGCTACTCTGACACTGAGTGGACAGGTGATGTTGATGACGGCAAGTCAACATCAGGCTATGTCTTTGACCTTGGTGGTGGAGTAGTGTCTTGGGCAAGGCAGAAACAGGACTTCGTGGAGTTTAGCACTGAGGCGGAGTATGTTGCGCTCATGGAGGCCGCAAAGGAGGCCTTGTGGCTGTGATGAACTCTCGAGGAGATTGGGGTGCTGTACAAGAATCAAACAGCGCTCCATGTGGACAACATGAGCGCCATAAGCCTGACAAAGAATCATGTGCTACAACGGAGGACCGAGCACATAGAGGTGAGGCATCACTTTGCATGCCACCTTGTTGCAAAGGGTGATGTGGTGCTTGTTCACTGTGGCACACAGCACATGCTTGCTGATGCCATGACAAAGGCGCAACACAAGGATAGGCATGATGCTACTTGCATGGAGCTTGGGCTTTCCCAAGCGTCTTGAGTTACAGGTTGAGCATGGAAAAGTGCCTTGGGTGATCTTCAAGGGGGAGATTGTTGCAGTTGTGCTCCTCACCATGGCTGGAGTGAGTCCAAAAAGGAACAGAAAAGGACAAGCCCAAGTGGCTTAGTGGTTAATGGTATCCACCTAAAGAGGCAAAGGCTGGGGTTCAAGTCCCGCAAGCTGAATTTATTCCCTGCCTCCGGGAAGGTAGAAAATACGTGCCAAGAAGCTAATCTAACTTCTAGTGATCCTCTCTAAGCCTTTTTAAGGCTTGGGGAAGGTCCGAGAAGGTGGCACATCTTCTAGAAGAAGTGATTGGTCCACAAGTCATCCAGAGGTTGCGTGGTCTTCTGGATACCTTCCCACCTACTAGAAGCAAGCTAAGGAATCCAACAAGGGGTAGAAGCTTCTAGAGGATGGAAGGAATGCCTTCCTTGGTGGGAAAAATGCCAGCCTACCAAGGGATACTCTAGAAGCCATAGAATCCGCCAGGACGCTTCAAATCTGGCATGCTTTGGTGTTGTGGAAACCTTAGATCAGTGGCTGTAAAATTTGACTATTTTCATGCCATACAAAATGTTTTATTCCCAGTCAATTGATTCCAACATTATTGCCACTCTCTCTTTCCAGTGTTCTACCATTCTCGGAACCAACTGCCTCTACAGTTTTCGTCTCTCCAAAAACAGTTGGTAGTGTGCTCCAGCCACTGCTAAGGATCCTTCATGGTTTACAATCACCCGCTGGCCAAAATTTCTTGGTTGTGGAGGATGGTGATCTTGAGTTAGTAGTTGAACAAACCCATGTCCCTGTTTTTTTAGGTTTGCCTTCAGCTCATTCAACATCTCGTTGGAAGGTGAACAAATGATCCAATTTTCTATGCATAATGTAGTCAACATCAAGACTCGCTCATCCTCCCTCATGTGGACACTTTGGTTGTTTGTGTAATGCGGAACGGGAATCCTAGCCCTGAAGCCATCCATCTCATTCCAATAAGTTTTTGGAGCCCGTTTCAGCACTCCCACGAGTCTTCATGCCTTACCCTCGGGAGCCTTGAGTCCTTATGATACATACATCGACACCTTTTCTTCTAGCTTACAGTAGAGAAAAGCCATCTTCACATCCATCTGGTGGATCTCTAGGTATCTTATGCCAGTGATGGCTAACATGGATCCCATGGAGGTGAAGACAATAACTGGTACAAATGTTTTGTCATTCTCGGATTGTCCACACTCAAAAATCACCTTTGCCATAACTCTCGCCTTTACTTGTAGATCGTGCCATCGTTCTTCCTCTTCACATGAAGCATCCAACTCAACCGCACCACGTGGACATTAGGGAGCCTGTCCACTAGTTCCTATGTTCTTTTCTCTTGACTGGATACAATTTTGTTGTTCACAGACTTCTTCTACTTGGTCGCATTTGGCTTGTTCATAGCCTTCCCCACTGTCTCGGGCTCTCCCTGAGCCAGGAATGACCAAATCAGTCTAATGTATTGGTTTCCATACCTCAAAGATGCTTTTTCCCATTGCGTTCTACAACAAAGTACATCTAGTGGTTCCTAATTGAGATGCATCTTAGGTGATGCGTGTTGTTTGCCTGATTCATTATCAAAGGAAGAGCCACCATATACTCATTTAGACTCAGAAGCTTCAAAGTAAGACTTAGTGTGAGAGTACTTCATTGTTTTGGTGTGGAAAAATACTCTTGCTTATGGTTAATCTCCGCTAAAAGGTACACTCTTAAGAAAGTGTACATACTAAATGCATACCTTCAGAAGTTTCATAGAAGTTATGACACAACTCGATTTAGAATGTCTGTTCACAGAGATATAAGTGTATTTGAATGCTTCAACACACAAATCTTCATAGAAGGATTACCCTAAACATCCAAAACACCAAATGAAATCAATGGTTGAGTGTTTCATAACTCCACTTACAATTCACAATAAAAGACGTACATTTATACACATACGTGAAGCGTGTTAAGAATGTAAGGCATCACAATGCTTCTATCTTGATGCGAATCTCCAAGGAACCAGAACCCTCTCAAAGTTACATCTAGGAGGGCTGGGATTCTATCTTTTGCCTGCCCGGGCTCTTGTTGGGTCCAGCTACCGCGGGGCCCAGCAGGTTCCCTTCTATTGTCGGGGGGATTCTCTGACCACCCACTCTAAGCAACATGGGAAACTCCGATTTCCCAAAAAGCAACTAGCCATCCTCCTCCTTGACCAAGGTAGAATAGGCTTCCTTTGGCCACAACACATTATCCAAGCACAGTGTGCTGTACGTGGATATGAATTCTTCACACCATCTCTTTACATATGGAAAAAGGTATCATGCAATACATAATGCTTCCCAAAAAGGGCCATCTATCCTCAAATCTAAAAGTTCTCCTGATTCACAATGGACCAAGGCCCTTAGATGCTTCCTCCACACAAACCCTACTATTCTACCCCCATCTCAACTCAAAGCAGAGACTATGGAAGAATACAGAGCATACAATTGATCTAACAAAAGAACTAATGGAAAGCTTATGGCATAGATAAGGGAGAACTTTCCTAACTAGACAATGAATTGCATGTCAAACATCTTTTCTCAAAAACAGGGTGTCAAATGGACAAAACTTTTACCCCTAAACCTTACAACCCACAAACCTGTCAAGACACAAACATCCTGGAACATACCATACGAAGACCACCTGCTGATTGGAAAAATATCATCTACGGCTTACATGAAGATGACTCCATCTTTTCTGGGTATTGGTGCCTCAAAAACTACACACACCAACCACCAGCTTTCACTTACAGCATGAAAAAACAAGCGGATGGCTACGTCATGAAAACCTGTGACAATCGAACCAAACGGAGACATTACCGTAACAACTTACACGGACACCCTCATCCACGATTAAAGCATCTAGACATCGATACAGTCAAAGATGGAAAGTTGATTGGACAATTTAATGACATCACTATCCCCTCCTGGAGAATGGAAACAGATAAAGAACCAAAACTGATTCAACTACACCACAGCTTCTTACAACCTGCAAGTGTCAGTCCCTTATGAATAAAACTGGATCGAAGTACACATAATCGTGCCCAATAGTCATTTTTACGTAAGACTATGCAATCAAACCTCCTCCCCCCAAAACCCAAAGACATAACATTGCGAATCACTATAAGAAGCATCCAAGTTAGTAGTAGGCTACATTTCCTGCCCGAACCATTTGAGATTATCTGCCCTTTGTGCAATCTCCATGAAGAAACAATCACACATGCCTTCTGTGACTGCCCCAAAATCAGACAAGTCATCCATAAACTTATACGAAGCCTAAGCACACTATGCAATGTTGATACCAACAACTCATTCCTCTTTGAACATGACCATCCGAATCTCAAGTGGTGGAAATTTCTACCATCCATTGTCCTCAAAGACATGGTCATATAGATGCAATGCATCACTAAAGTTTACCGCCGACCAACAGCAATGCTTTGTAACAAAATTCTAGGAGCCTACACAAATCACCTCAACCCTCACATAACGACACTATCTCAACTACAAAAAAAGGGCCCACTACAACAAACCATTACACGAACCGTTTAAAATCAAAACATTTGAAATTTTGAGAAGAAACTCAACTGTAACGGGTCGATCCTCCAGCTCCTGCTCTGAAGTCGTCGTCGGAGTTTGCAAATTAGCATTCTCAATTGGCGTCAGAAGTTTACCCCCTTCGCAGGACTGAGGGGCAATCGTCATCAATGACCCAGAGCAGGGAGACTGGAATGTTTCGAGTCTCCGGAGGCCCATTTTCATTTTTAACCCTACCCCTGGTTTTGGGACCCCAACCGGGGGTTTTTGCCTCAAACTCGTGTGTTCCCATGAGTTATTTTGTTATTTTATGTCGAAGTTCATCGCAAACAAACTTCGATTTACGTTTTGACGTTCTGGTGCAAAATCATCGCATGCGAGGCACGCCGACAATTTTGCGCCGGTTTCTCTCGCCACTCCTCCCTTGTCCCCCTCCCTCGTCCTCACTCGCTCGCTTGCAAGAAGGGCGGGCGGGGGCGAGGGCACGAGGCCACGAGGCCGCGCCCTCGAGGCCCTCGTGGCCCCTCAGCTTCTGATCGGGCTGAGGCCGCGATTGGCGGCTGGCGGCTGGCCGGCTGGTGCCTGGCCGGTCGCTTGGCCGGCCGCAAGCCGTCCAGACGGCCGGCAGCAAGCTGACCAGCGGCCAGCAAAATGCTGGCCGCCGGCCAGCCCTTGCTGACGTGAGGGGTGGTGGGCAACCACCCCTCGCTTCAGCGAAGAGGGAGGGCTGAACCGGCCCTCCCGCTACATTCCTCCCATCTTATTATGAACCGTCTTGGTTCATGAACAACAAGCAGGGTTGTCAGTTAGTGAGTCATCAACATTGTGAAAGAAAAATAACAATTTTAATCACCAGCTAGGCATGAACACGTGCATGGTACTTGGACCTAAATTGCAGCTTGTAGGTCAGCACAGCTAGTGGCCTCCTTCCTTTAGGCTGGAGCATCCACGCTACAACCATGTTGGGCATCCCCAACCTGCTATGGTCGCTGTCCATGAATGGTGCCCTGTGGGAATGTTGTTCACTTTGTCCACGTTCAGGTGGTACCTCCTGCCACGCGTCGATCTATGAGAGCTGCAAGCTCGCTCCAGTACGCGTTGACCACCCCTGTGGGCAACCAAGATTCGGGCTCCCATGAATTATGTTCAAGTCCACAACCGGCCCAATGAACGAGGTACTCCCTAATGACGCGCGACCGAAGAGTACGCTCTCGGTGCTGGAGTAGGCGAAGGACCTCGTATTGGCCGTCGGTAGCAAGGACTGCAAGCGGTGGCTGAACAATTTTGTCTGTCGTGTATGGAGCCAGCAGGCTCACGTGAAACACGTCATGTATCTTCATACTCCATGGAAGTAGCATTCGGTATGCCACTGGCCTGATGTGTGCCACAATGGGAAATGGCCCAATCCACTTCAGTAGAGGTTTTCTTGCCCCTGGCGACTTCAGCCGAAGGTTTTTAGTGCTAAGCATTACTTTGTCACCGATGTCAAACGAGACCTCCCAGTGACCTTTGTCGGCATATGCCTTTTGTCGTTGCCGAGCTGCTTGAAGGTGACCCTTTGCCTCTAGTAACAAAGAGTCGATACGCTCGGCAAAGGCTTGAGCGAAAGGAATGTGGCCTTCTATACTCCCACTCTTCACCAATGAAGAGGGTACCACTAGATGCCGACCACTGTTCAACACAAACTGTGTGAACTGTGTGGATTCGTTCACCGAGTTGCTCACCACAAACTCTGTCGATGCTAGGAATTCGTCCTAATCATGCGTGGTAGGGTCCACATACATGCGGAGCATCTGCTCCAGAGTGTGATTCATGCACTCTGTTTGTCTGACAGTTTTAGGGTGAAATGCTATCGACATTTGCAACTCACTACTGAAGTACTCGTGCATCTTTTCCTAGAACTTATTAGCAAATTTACAATCTCGATCGGAGATAATGTGCAACGACAAGCCGTGGTACTTTACGACACCCTCAAAGAAGAGACGAGCAGTCTCCTCTGTGTTCACGTCAGTGGTTGTAGGAATGAAGTGTGTCATCTTCGTCGAAAGATCCACAACCACTAGTATTGCATCGTGGCCACGGGTCGTGTCCGATAGAACAGTAATGAAGTCCATGCTGACGCATTCCCATGGAGTCCCAAGAATGGGAAGCTATTGGAGGAGTCCAGCAGGCTTCTTGTTACTAGCCTTATGCCGAAGACATGGGTCGCATGTCATGCAATACTTACGAACATCGACACTCCATCATGGCCACCAATAGTGGTCCGAGAGTGCCTGTCCGGTCTTTCAGGGTCCCACATGACCTGCAACTGGCGGGTCGTGGAACTGAGAAATAATCTTTACTTGAAGGTCTCCCGAGTTTGGCACAACAACTTGTTCTCCGTGCCAAAAGATTCCTGCGGCCTCCACCAAGCCGTACTTGTCCATGTTTCGAGAGTCTTGAAACCAAGAATCCACACAGTATCCCATCCGGATCCTGATTTCAATATTGTTGTAATGGGTAATCTCTTTTGGTGGTTGCCGCAAAGGTGTAGGGGATCTGGTGATTGTACTGTCGCTGTTGCAATGGCCATAAAACACCCACCGACCTCGTCGGTTGCTTCAGTTTTCATAGGTTGTCAGCTTAGTGGATCGACCATATTGATGCGTCTTGGCCGATACTCCCACGTGAATGAGAATCGGCTCAGGTATTCGCTCCAACGCGCCTGTCGCCTTGACAGGTTCGGTTGTGTTTGGAAAAACACCAATGGATTATGGTCGGTCATGGCCGTCTCACCCCCTTCAGCGCACTCGAGGTATCAATGCCACATCTTGAACGCAAGGAGCTCTTGATCCCAATTCATGTACTCATTTCCGCGGGGATGAGCTTCTGGCTCTCATACAAAACTAGGTGACCATTCTACATGCGGACGGCTCCAAGTCCTACTACCGACGCATCACATCGAACCTCCCACGGTTACGATGGATCTGGAAGCGGTAGGACGGGCGCCGTGGATAGAAGCTCTTTGACTTTGAGAAAAGCGTTCTCGCAAGCAGATGTCCATTCCCAACGCACGTCTTTTCACGTGAGCCTTGTTAGTGGTGCTACCAGGGTCAAATACCCTTGCATAAACCGTCAAAAGTAGTTTGTAAGGCCGAAGAAAGACCGAATCTGCCCAACATTTTTGGGGCGTGGTCATTCCACAACGGCTTGGATCTTTCGTGGGTCGACGCGGATGCCGTCCTTGCCAACGATGTGTCCAAGGTATTCGAGCTCATCTTGTGAAAACTTGCACTTGCTCACTTTCGCATAGAACTTCTATTCCCAAATGATTGTGAGAACTTCCCACAGATGTTCTATATGCTCTTCCATTGATTTGGAGAAAACCAGGATGTCATCCAGGTAAACCAAGACAAACTTTCCGAGTTGCTTGGTGAACTTTCAGTTCATTTCTCCTTGGAATGTTGCCGGGGCATTTGTAAGCCCGAAGCATAACACTCGGAACTGATAGTGTCCCATGTGTGTTCGAAACGCGGTTTTGGGCACATCATCTTCCGTGATGCGGATTTGATGGTACCCTTGAGACAAATCCAACGACAAAAACACTTTTGCGCCTTGGAGTTGGTTAGAAAGGTTCTCAATCCGAGGTAAGGGGAATCAATTCTTCACCGTCAGCTTGTTCAACGCCCGGTAATCCACGCATATGCGTGAACCACCGTCCTTTTTGTTTAAAAAAAGGATGGGTGCACCGTACGGCGAGCTACTGGGCTCGATCCACCCTTTTGCAAGGTACTCTTTGATTTGGCGTTTGACCTCTCACCTTTCTGCTGGACTAAGGCAATACATGGTTCTAAACGGAGGAGTCGCCTCCGGTTGCAACGGAATCGTGTAGCCCATGTGGCTTTCTGGTGGAAGTCCAGCCGGTGGGTCTTGGAATACAACCGAGAACTCCACCAACAGATATCTGATCTCTTGTGTTGTGTCTTCCTTCACGTCGTCCTCCACATTCTGCAGCTGAGCCAAGAAGTATCGACAACCTTGTCGAATACGTCTCTTGACCTGCATCGCAAACAAGCTAGCATAGACTTTGAGTCGAGTCGGTGATAATCCATACTCGGAATCAACGTAAAGCGGCGCTGTCCTTTTTGGAGGATCAAACGCTTTGATTCATAGCACATTAGAGCCTTGTTCTCACGGAGCCAAGGATCGCCTAGCACCACGTCAAACGGGTCTAGAAGGTTGAGTACCTTCAACGTGACACTCTGTGTGTACCCTTGAATACAAGTTTTCGCTTTGCAAGTACCGATCACGGGTACCATACGGTTGTCACCGACAACAACTGTGCCGTTTGATGACTTGTACTTTAGGCCAACCTGTCGGGTAAAGCCAAGGCTAATAAAAGAGTCGTCTCCTCTAGTGTCAACAAGTACGTTCACGTGAGCACCAGCTAGGTGTCCTTTGAACTGCATCGTCATGTTGCCTCTACTCTTCCGAGTGAACAGGCTCGACGACGGCAAGTCGAGTTTGTGATAAACACGGAATCTGTACAACGGGTGTCGCAACTCCTACGATTCACCCACTCGAGTCCACATTTTGTGGACACGTGTGAATTCGACTAGCACCTTCCAGTCTTTAAACTTCACTAGGTCAAAATCATCGACTGAAGGTACCGCGAACGTGATTTAACTCATTGCTTTGAGGGCATTTGCTTCAATCAATGTGTCACACAACTCTTGCACAGTGGTCAGTTTCGCCACCACTAAGCATGTACGATCATGCATCTCGTCTGAAGATGCAAGGATTAGTGGGCAATGTCGGTCAGCAAGTGTAGAATGCTGTTCAACAAGAGGAGAGAAAACAACAGAGAAATTTGAACACATCAAAAACTCAAATTGTTTAACATCCTCATCGAAAAACATGAACCCACACTTGTGGTCCAGTTTTACCCCTGAGTGGTCCCCACTAACATCACTCAGGGGTGGGGAAAACCCGCCCCACGGCCTTGTCCGTTACCACGGCCGGGCCCATTGCTGCGACCGCGACCCTATCCACGACCCTGTCCGCGGCCTCCTGCTGCACCATCCCCACGAGGTGCTGCTAGTGCAGCTAACGCCGCGGCCTCTTGTCCACCACCAGCAGCCTCAGGGCACTGAGCCCTAAAGTGGCCCGGGTGCATGCAGTTGTGGTAGATTCCTTCTTGGAAGGCTGCGTTGCAACACTCACGCGCCACATGCAGCTCGTCATTCTCGCGGCTGCGCTTGTTGTTGGGGCCCTTGTGTCCACCAGCCTTCTTGGCTGGAGGGTTTGTGGGCTGCTTGCCCTTGACCACGCCTTGCTGTTCAGCTGACCCACCAGCCCTTGCCGCGTCCATGCGCATGTCGCGGCCTTGGTGTGCACGCGCGTTTGGCCGTGCATCAGAGTAGTGCTTCGGGTTCGCCAAATACACTTCGCTCATATAGTCGCACAACGCCCTCCAGCTTGTCCAAGCTTGGCCAGTGGCTGTCGTGGTGGTCTTGTCCTTTAGTTTCTCGTTGGCAAGACCATTGTGCAAGTACTCCAACAGCATGCACTCCGGGTACTTGAAGGTCTGAATCCCATCGCCCTCGGTGAAGCTTTTGGCTTCTTCCACGAGTGCGGTGAACTCGCTCAAGTAGGATTTGAGCGAGCTGCCCAGCTGCCTCAAGTCCTTGATCTTGTGGAAGGCACGCTGTGCCTCCTCACGTTGGGTGTACTTCTTGCGCATGATCGCGTAGAAGGCCTGGGTTGCCACTCAAGGTGCGGCTCCTGTGCACTCCACTCCTTGACCACATACTTGAAGATTTTTTCTTCAAGCCGTGTCGTGGCAAGGTCGCCCCACTAGCTGAGTGGAGCCTTGTGGACACGTTAAACATGCTCCATGCGATTCAGCCAGTCGGTCAGCTTCACGTCCTTCCAGAAGATCTCTACACTGTGGAGGAAGGACGTGTTCATGACCAGCCCTGAAGTCGTTGAGGTAGGCAAGTTGTCGCTGCCACCGGTAGTGGCATCCGTAGCTGCGGCACGCTGCACTTGCTGCTGCATCCGCACCTGGGTCACGCTCTGCAATGCCTTGTCAAGGTCGTTGCATCGGCGGTTTGCCTCATGGGCGGCCAGGCGCTGAAGCTCGCGATCACGGTCGAGGTCCGTGATGCTCTGCCCAACGTAGGCCAGTAGGTTGGCAAACGCGAATTTGAGCTCTGATGTCGTCAGACCATCGGTGATAGCCTCGAAAGCGTCGTGTTTTCCATGCACCTTACCCACTACAAGAGGGTATGGTTTGCGTACACACCTCCAAGGAGTCCCATCTTTCAGAGACTCTCGTTGGCGACGACAACGTTCTAGTGGGCGCTGCCTTGCCCCATTGTGGCCACATCATAGGAAAGGGGGTCAGCCCCCATTCCTCCGAGTGTTGCCGTATCTCAACCGTCGGCGGTGATCTTCAGTCGGCCTGTCTGTGGAAACTCCGTGAGCCTGCGACGGTCATCGCGAAATGCTTTCGAAATGTCGTCGTCCGGCTCGTTCTTGCGGGAACTTCCCGTGTGACTGCTTTTAGCGCCCTTGCTGCTCTCAGCAGTGTCACTGCCATAGGCAGCGTCAAGCGATGCGACGGGCATCTTATCCTTCTCCAGCAATCAACTTGAGTTTGCTACACGACGATGGCGATGGTCGCGATCCTTGTCGCCTTCACCATTGTCGGCGTCGTGCTCTTCGTCGGGGTCCTCCTTCAGGATATCCTCGTCCATCGTGTTGTCCATCGCGTGGGAGTCGCCCACGTACGCGTCGACGTGCTCGTCGAGCACTTCTTTGGCCTCCGCATGCTTCTCGGTGTCGTCGAGGCTGGCGTCGGTTTCCTTCGGCAGTACGGTGGCCTTAGGAGGTACAGTTGCCTTAGGCGGTACGGTTGCCTTAGGCGGTACGGTTGACTTTGGGTTGGGAACTGTGCTCGCGGCGGCGGCTCCCAAAATGTGGAGTCCACCGAGGGCGTGTGGTGAGAACGTCACCACCTTGCCCTTGTTGGTCTTGGACGGTCCGGCACTTGCCATCTTGTCGTTCGTGCAACTAGCACGTGAAGGTAGTTGTGAGGATCACCCCACAACGAGGAGGAATCGCCTCCTAAGATATTACTCTCACAATCGGTGAGGCAATTATGAATTCATTTCTGTTTTCCTAGGCCGCCACATCGGCACAAGGTCGTGGGTTTTGAAACTAGTCTTTCTAAGCCGCGAATCACGGCAATTGTTAGCCACTAGATTTTAAGAAAACAGAAATTTACAATACAAGGAATTGACAAGAAGTGTGAGTACCGTTCACAAAGCTAGGGCAAAGAGTGATAGAGGAATTACAACAATTCCTAGAAACTCCTCCAATCCTTCTTCTAACTTCTTGTCTTCTTCCTGTCTTCTTGTCTTCTTTGGCCTCCTCTTGAGTCTTCTCCGCGCGTCTCGCGCCCCTTGGCGGCGTCCTCCTTGAGCCGGCGGTGTTGGGGAAGCCGCCAAAAGTCCTCAAGGTGTCTTCCTCCCTCTTTCTAGGGCTTCCTCAAGCTGTGAGAGCCCCTGGCCTTGGGAAGAGACGCTGTCCCAATTTTTGGTTGAAGGAGGGGGGAGGGAACCCCGGAAATGAAGGCAAATCAGTGATTTTGGGGGTGGGCACTCCCCACCCCGTCCAAGAAAGATCCACCTAGCTCCCTGGAGTGAAGAAGAAGCTCAAAAGAGTTGGAGGGTTGAAGTAGATCTCTTCAAGAGCTTTCACACGTGCATTTCAGCACTTGAAAAGGATTACTATGGACGTCGTATGCCCCTTTAGCGTTTCTGCTCTTGCTTGCAACTACTGGCGGCGTTTTACATACGACGTAGCCACCGTTTCCGTCGCCTTCTTGGTCGCGGTGGTTGTCTCGCTCTGATACCACTGTAAGTGGTCGAATCTCTAGCTCCTGCTCTGAAGTCGTCGTCGGAGTTCGCAGAATGGCGTTCTCAGTCCGCATCAGGGAGTTACCCCCTTGTCAGGAGTGAGGGGCAATCGTCATCAATGGCCCAGAGCAGCGAGACTCAAATACTTCAAGTCTCCGGAGGCCCATTTCCGTTTTCAACCCTACCCCTGGTTTTGGGATCCAAACCGGGGGTTTTTACCTTGAACTCGTGTGTTCACATGAGTTTTTTTGTTATTCTATGTCAAAGTTTGTCGCAAACGAACTACGATTTAAGTTTTGACATTCTGACGCAAAATCGTCGCGTGCGAGGCACGCTGGCAATTTCGCGCCAGTTTCTCTCGCCTCTCGTCCCTCGTTCCCCTCCCTCGTCCTCGCTTGCTCGCTTGCAAGGAGGGCGGGCGGGGGCGAGGGCATGAGGCCATGAGGCCTCGCCGTCGAGGCCCTCATGGCCCCTCAGCCGCCGATCGAGCTGAGGCCGCAATCGGCGACTGGCGGCTGGCCGGCCTGGGTCGGCCGGTCGCTTGGCCGGCCGCCAGCCGTCCGGCTGGCCGACAGCAAGCTGGCCGGCGGCCAGCAAAATGCTGGCCGCCGGCCAGCCCTCATTGACGCGAGGGGTGGTGCGCAACCACCCCTCGCTTCAGCGAGGAGGGAGGGCCGAACCAGCCCTCCCGCTACATCAACTCACCACAACCAGTTCTCCACCCACCATTCTGGTGCATTTGGACACACAACAACTACCGCCAAGGGGGACGATTATTTCAAGGGATTGTGTAAAAACAACCTTTAAACCTCCATCCACAGGGTCGCAACCCATGGTAAAGATACTAGGAGGAGTTAGGGCTAGTTGGTTAGAGTCCCACATAATCCAGTAAACATAAGTTCTTTGTATAATTGAACTGGTGTGGCATAAGTCACATGCGGCACACTATTTTCATTGAAAGCCCTAGCACGAGTGCAGAGGAAGCTCTCAAAGGTGCAACATAGGTTCCCTTACCTTAGAAGGAATAAGAGCATCCTCCTAGTGACATTCTGTGTGTGAGATCACACTATGGTCAACACAATGTGACAAACGACGCTTGAATTTGTGGAGAGACGGCAAAGATATGCGTAGTTGAATAGAAGTTACCAAAAAAAGCAAAAAAAAAGTGTATAGATACAATCCCACTAACATGCACGTAATTAAACATACAAGTGCCTAACCTGTCTACAAGCTCCAAAAGAATAGCAGAGAAGAACCTGAGAGACGTACGAGCTCCTGGGTTGTCGGAATGAAAAACCGAAAGAAGCATCAGGTGCAAAAACATAAACTCTACGCAACCGGATCATTAGAGAGCAAGGATAGTGCCACTCGGAAAATTGACTTGGGGAGGTGGTCACCAAGAATACTCTTGAGAGCATGTGTAGGCACGCTGATTGGTGCTGACGCTGTCACAGTAGCTGCCGAGTATCCCGGCATACCAGTAAGCCATAGTGACAAGTTTTGAGGTCACCGTGACTCACAGCGACAACCTCTGTGAAGGCTAGGATGCCAAAGCCAGAAAAAAAAAATCAAGAAATTATGCAGAGAAGTCGAGGATTTCGATAACATCAAGGTTAATCTTTGTGAAATTCTAGAGCCGTAATTTATTTAACTAAAGAGCATCAACTGTACATGCGATTTGCGAAAGTTTTGTCGATCACTGTAGAAAGTGGTTGAACGTGTTTGAACGTTTGGGAACGAAACACTGGAGGCTAGGGTAGGTGGAAAAGTGAAATCGGCTGTTTGATGTAAAACTTATGGAGTTGAAGTGCGGTGGGCCACAAATGTAGTGACATGAATTTCCACTCGACGCGTTCAAGGATTCGTGTATATGTGGGACACAACAATTCTAACCCTTTAATTTCTTGGATTATTTTAGCAATCATATTTTTTCCTATTTTTGAGGGAAGGTGGGCTGATCCCATTTCTTCCCCATGCATAGAGATAACTATCATCGTCCTGAAAACATGTTAAACTTACATGTTTATTTAATTTCCCATATTATCCAAGAACTTAAAATAATTAATTTGCGCCAAAATCTGAGGTTTGAAGACAGCCGCCACGTTTCTAAGTATAATCTATGCGAAGCCATTTTCTAGTGGAACGGGCTTAAATCTTTGGATGTCTTGGTGCTGAGGTTGCCTCCCCCTCCCCCCTAGTCGGTTACCACCACATGTAAAACAATACTAGAGCGTCATTTCAGGTCATTCGGATCGGAAACGTCAGATCACATCTGTCCAAGAACTCTGGCCAACCTCGGTCCCGGGAGATCGCGGTTCCTCTCATTGGTGGAGGCAGTGTGTGCTGACGAAGGCAAACTTGTGTCTCGAGCGTGTACTCTGATCATGCGCTTTTGTTCCGACTTCATTGCATCACAGCTTCTGGGACAAGACGCCGAGGCAACCTTATCGATTGCAGCTTCCGGAAGGGAGCCGAGTGGTAGGAATTTCCTGCCTGGACAATCT
>SZWC01015209.1:0-10220 GCA_023375785.1 Penium margaritaceum
GGAGGATGGCAGAGTGAGCAGATCATTGAATTCGTCGGAGGCTGTCAGCAGCGGTTTCGAACCATCAAGAATGCGCAGCAACGTGCTGCACTGCACCACGTCCAACATGTTTGCTTCTTCTGTTGCTCCTGCTGCTGCTGCTGCTGCTGCTGATGCTGCTGATGTTGCTGTTGCGACTGCTGCTGCTGCTGCTGCCCCCGCCGCCGCCGCAGAAGCCGCCGCCACCGCCGCCGCTGCTGCTACTGTTGCTGCTGCTACTGTTGCTGCTACGGTTGCTGCTGCTGCGGCTGCAACTACCCCCGCCGCCACACTGCTGATCCTGCTGCAGCAGCAAGTGTGAGAGCATCTGCTGACGTCAACACTGACGTAGTATTGCCGGACCTTCAAACAATCGCTTTCTGCATGATAGTTCTAGAACTATGAAGTGACGCCGCTAGCCACTTACTCTAGAAGAAATAAAGTCTACCCAAAAAAAACACGGATTAATTCCCTTGTTGTTCAAGACAACCCGCTGCCCATGGTTTCGGTCGATAGATCGCCGCTGTCCATAGTCGAAAACGACATGACAGCGGTGCCCATGTTTTCAAATGTCCGTCCCAAAACGGAATTCGACTTTGTTGTCGAGGTCGGCATTCGCCGACCTCGAAAGCGAAATCGACGACTTCTGACACCGGCCTCACCGATGTCAGAAGTTACCATGTTGCGAGTTTTGGAGTTCGCAACTGCGCACTCCAAAACTCGCGACAGGGTGCGCCGCATCTCGCAAACCTCCCCCAATATCCGACGAACCCCCTAGTGACACTGGGGGGTTTGGGTTTTATCTTTTTACTTGCCCGCGCATCTGCCGGGCCCCACGATAGCAGAGCCCGGCAGATTCCCTTTCTTCTATCACACGTGTGCCGCATTTTGCAAATCCCCCCCAATAACAAACAAACCCCCTAATAAAACTGGGGGGGTTGAGTTTTTTTTTTTACTTGCCCAGGCATCTGCCGAGCCCCGCGGTAGCGGGGCCCGGCAGATTCCCTTTCTTCTATCACACGTGCGCCACATCTTGCAAACCGCCCCCAATATCAGACAAAGCCCCTACTTACACTCGGAGGTTTGAGTATTATTTTTTTTCTTGCCCGGGCATCTGCCGAGCCTTGCGGTAGCGAGGCCCGGCAGATGCCTAGCGTGCGCCGCATCCTGCTGTTGGTTTTTTTGTGCTCATTGTGCTCTGTTGTTTCCTCCCGGCTAGTGTACATCGGCGTGCAGATGACTGACGGCGAGACTCGACGCCGATGGAGTGTCGTCCGGTGGAGCCGACGCACGCTGAGGTCGTCTCGCGATTCGCTGGAGCCTCCTCTCTCCGGCGACATGTTCAGCTCCATCGGCAGGCCTCCTCGGCGGTCGCACCGCCGGCAGTCACTGTCGCCGCAGTCGCTGTCTGCATGCGCCCAGCGCGTACTGTCATGCCTGCATCGTCATGCAGAGAAAGTGCATAGAAGCTTCCTAGCAACACAGCCGCTGACCGGGCGTCAGTGCCTAGTCAGACGGTGACGACAATCACAGGTCGCACACACAACGGCTAGGGTTTGGCTAGGAGACACAAGTCAAAGTGTCAGAATGCTTCAATACAGCATATGTAAAGAGAAATGAAAACTGACAGGTCCAGGGTATAAATACCTGCCGCGGCGCACGGCGGGTATCGCACGCGGCGGTCCAAGAGCTGTCCTAAAACCGGCCCAAAACCACTGTTTTGGCCGTAACTCTGTGCACACATGGCAGAATCCTACGCCGTCTGAACCTAGACGTGCAGAATCAAAAGACGCATGCAACGACTTGTCACATGCATGCATCCATTGACTGACAGTGAGTATACAATGCAAAAACATGCAAATGGGCCTCATGCCCAGTCCACCGAAAGGCGCCTACAAGACGTAGAAGGCACAGCAAGGAGTCCCGGTGACATCTGGGGCTCTGGAACAGTGGTCGGTCAGCTCCAGACGGGTAGTCCGCTGCCTGCGGTCCGCGCCGGTGCCACCAGGGCCGCCTGCCTCAAGGATCTGCACGAGTATGGACACGGCCAAGTGGTCACAGTAAACTGTACAGGAACGGCACAAAGCACAACACTCCCCCATGACCCGATGGTACGCATGTCCATACGCGTGCAACACTGGTACAACCACATAGTGAGTGACACAGACAGATGAGACGGCAACGTACATCCCACACTCAACCACTGTCACGCACGGGGCGAAGCCCAACAGAACGAATGGCCACCAGGAACTTTCCGCGGGCAAGTGCCTTCGTCAAGAAATCAGCTCGCTGCAAGTCAGTGCCAACCCACATGATGGAGATCACGCGTCGCTCCACCAGATCACGAACGAAGTGATGCTCAACCGCAATGTGCTTTGTGCGAGCATGAAAAACACNACAACACTCCCCCATGACCCGATGGTACGCATGTCCATACGCGTGCAACACTGGTACAACCACATAGTGAGTGACACAGACAGATGAGACGGCAACGTACATCCCACACTCAACCACTGTCACGCACGGGGCGAAGCCCAACAGAACGAATGGTCACCAGGAACTTTCCGTGGGCAAGTGCCTTCGTCAAGAAATCAGCTCGCTGCAAGTCAGTGCCAACCCACATGATGGAGATCACGCGTCGCTCCGCCAGATCACGAACGAAGTGATGCTCAACCGCAATGTGCTTTGTGCGAGCATGAAAAACACCAGAGTTCTCCGCACTTGCGAGAGCACTCTGGTTGTCGCAACGCAGCACAATGGCGGGTACTGACTGCCCAAGCTCAAGAAACAAGCGTTGCAGCCAAACTGCCTCAGCAGCCCCTGCCCCCAAAGCCACATACTCTGCCTCCGACGAGCTACGTGCGATGCAGTCCTGCTTCCCGCTTCGCCAAGACAAAGCGGTACCACCGAGCAGAAACACGTAGCCAGTGCGATTGCGCCCGTCAGGACTCCAAGCCCAATCGCTGTCAGTGTAGCCGTCAAGGACCACCAAACACTGCCGGTGAAAGCAGAGTCCGAGATACGGCATGGAGACCACGTACCGTACCACTCGCACAGCCGCGTGAAGAGCTCTCGCACGTGGAGCCTGCGAGAACTGAGCAAGGAGGTTGACGGCGAACGCGATGTCGGGACGCGTGGTAGTGGCAAGGTACATCAGAGATCCGATAAGACGGAGGTACAAGGTCACGTCCACTGTCTCCCCCAGCTGTGTAGGGTCATCCACCTTCAGGGCATCCTGCCCATCAGGTGTGAGTGGTGTGGAAGCAGTGGGCACTGCACCAAGGAGATCGCTAAAGCGCTCCCCCACGACTCGTGCGTATCGGGCCTGATGCAGCAACAGTGTCCGATGTCTCCGATCTCGCACAATCTCCATACTAAGAAACACCGATGCAGGACCGAGGTCCTTCATCCTGTAGGCGGTCTGCAGGAGAGCCTTGGCCTCCTTCACGGCCTCCAGCGACAGAGACGCGATCAGAAGGTCATCAACATAGACTAGAATGGCGGTAAACCGCTCGGGTGTCGGTATGATGAAGAGTGAGGGGTCTGCCTTGTTCTGTACGTATCCTGCGCGAGTCAAGGTGCCGGTGATCTCCCGGTTCCAACACCGTGGAGACTGCTTGAGGTCGTACAAGGACTTGCGCAAGCGCCAGACCTTGTCACCATCCCCAAAGCCTGGTGGCTGAGCCACGTAGATCTCCTCATCCAAAAAGCCATGGAGGAACGCGTTGTTCACATCCATCTGGTGTAGTTCCCAGTCATGCTGAGCTACTACACCGAACAGAGCTCAAGCTGAGGTCATGCGGCCGACAGGGGCAAAGGTGTTAGTGTAATCAACTCCCTCAATATGAGAGAACCCCTTGACGACCAAGCGGGCCTTGTAGCGTTCCAGTGAGCCATCCGGCTTCACTTTCTTGCGAAAGACCCACTTGACCTGAATCGCCTTCCTGCCAGGGGGAAGGTCGACAAGCTCGTAGACTCCGTGCTCTCGGATAGCGCGAAGCTCATCCTCGCAAGCAGCTCACCAGGCATCAGCATCCTGCGATGAGAAAGCCTCCCTCAATGTGCCCGGGTCTGGTGCCATAGAGGGGGAACTCTACGTGGCAAGTGCACACGCCTCAGTGTCTGGCCTGACGGCCACAAGATCAGCTGCTGCGTCACAGGCGATATGGAACTCGCGAGTGACCAGGTCGTGCCCTATGGGGCACGCTGGGTGTACCTCTGAAAGCTCAGTGCGGACATTCAGGCCTAAGGCCTTTGTGCCTGGGTCACCGCTCGCGATGCTGCGAGAGGGACGTCTGGGTCCGGAACCCGAAGCTCGCTGAGCTCCAGAATCCAGTGGTCGAAGGCGACCACCGGGCTCACGGGAGTAGCCGGAGGTCAAGGGGCGCACCTTAGCTCAGGAACAGGTACGACCACAGGGACAGGTACGACCACAGTTGGTGAGGGCTGAGACGAGGCAGTCGGAGAAGCCGTGCGTGGAGATGCGTGTGTGGGGGACACTGAGCTTGGGATGACAGCGGGCAAGGCTGGCCCGGACACTGAGACAGGAGTGTCAGCCGACGTAGAGACAGGAGTGGGCTGGGCTGGGTGAGACGCCGGCACAGGGGTGCCAGTGGACACAGAGGGTGATTAAGGAGGAGGCGTGGGAGCAGTGGTACCTATGGGGTGCGAAAATGGCTGGACAAGCGGGATCTCTGGACCAACGGCAATGATAGCCGGATCATCAAGTGCTGGAGATCGAGAGGGGACTCGAGCGGACACATCAGCCTGGCGAGGAATGGTCGTTGGCGAAGAGCTCTCCCCCATCCACCGAGGACTCTCACAGGAAGGGACATGAGCTGCAGAGAGCGCTGTGATCGAAGTCAGAACACGGTATGTGAGTGACTCAAAAAACAGCCCGTCACGGGACTCAATGACACGAAGACGAGTGGGGTCCCAAAAACGCCAGGCCTTCGACCACGAGGAGATGCCGATGAAGGCACACAAGCGACCCCGAGGGGAGACCTTGGACCCATGCTGATCCTCAGTGTACCACGCGGAGGCCAGGGAACCCCAGACGCGAGCGAGACGAAGATCAGCACGGTGGCCAAACCAGAGCTCGTACGGTGTAACATGATCCGGAAGCGGACCATGCGGGAGGCGGTTCCAGACCCATGTCATGTGGGCGAAGCCCTCGAATGCGAAGGACTCCGGGAGACCGCACTCAGACCGCATGGCGCGGACCGCATCCTCCATGGTGCGGTTCCAGCGCTCAGATACACCGTTCTGTTGTGGGGTAGCAGGAGCAGAGACCTGGTGAAAAATGCCGTGCTCAGCAAAGAAAGAGTCCATCTCGCCGAGGAACTCGCCGTCGCGATCCGAGCGAAAGGTATGTAGCGTGTGGCGAGAATGAAGCTCAGCCATCACGAGCCAGAGCCGAACTGCAAGGGCGGCGTCGCTCTTCTGACGCAGACTGTAGACCCACCGCATCCGGGTGAAGTCATCAGTCAGCGTCAGAACATACCGGCCCCTCTCGGACAGNGACTCGACCGGGAGAGGACCGAGCAGGTCCGAGTGGACCAACTCGAGGGGCCTCAGCGCTCGGGAACGCGAATCAGGGTAAGTGCACCGGTGCATCTTACCCTGAGCGCAAAAAAGACAGTCGGTCTTGGGTGGCTTCTCGAAAGAAGCCACGTCAAGACCAAGAGCGGGCTGTGTCTGGATGAGCTTCGACATAGTGTCGGAGCCCACGTGACACCGACGTCGGTGAAGCAACCGCTGGTGTTTCGGGGATAGAACACCAGTGACAAAAACGTGACCAGAGGAGGAGGGAGAGCAAGGGGAGGAGGGCCGAGCAATGCGGTACAAATCATCTACGACTGAAGCATGCAGGACAATGCTACGGGTGTCAAGAGCAGTCACAGTCGCTGAATCAGCGGTATGCTCAACGGAGAGGCCCATCAGAGTACAGGCACGCACCGACAACAGACTGAGCTCAAGATCAGGCACAAACAGCACGTCAGAGAGATACAGGGGGCCAGACGGACCATCAAAGCATACAACCCCAACACCGTGAACCGGTAAGGACTGACCAGAACCTGTACGAACAGAACGGACTATCGTGACAGGACCAAGTACCACAAAGTCACTACGACGACACGTCATGTGGTGGGTGGCACTGGAATCGATGATCCAAGTGCCACCGGAGTCACGACCGGTTGACGTCACTGTACAACGAGCAATAGAACACTCGGCATCAGAGGGACGCTGAGCCGTCAGTGGGACGGAATGACGTACATCACGAAGGTGAGACTCATGAATCCAGTCAGTGAAGTCAGGCCCATCA
The DNA here is from genome assembly GCA_023375785.1 of Penium margaritaceum. Taxonomy (NCBI): domain Eukaryota; kingdom Viridiplantae; phylum Streptophyta; class Zygnematophyceae; order Desmidiales; family Peniaceae; genus Penium; species Penium margaritaceum. The sequence continues at coordinate 6,344 of SZWC01015209.1, forward strand.
TCATCACATGCGGACTGTGCTCCCCCACATGTGTCATCACGAGTCACGAGGACGGACGAACAAGCAGTCTATGACCCACTCGACGATGACAACACACTCGCACCTCCCTGTAAGCGAAGCGCTAGAAGATGACGAAGCTCGGCGATGGTGCGGTCACGTGGGTCTGGATCACTGCTGCTCGCTGGTGAGGATGCAGGGACAGCTGCAGTCGTAGTCGCCGCGCGTCCAGAGGAGTGTGCGGTCGACGTGCCGGACGCGGTGCGAGCAGCATGGGCAGCCTGAAGTCCGCGAGTGATGCGCTCCCAGTCGAGCGGCTGCTGGCACTCGGTATAGCAATGGGCACCTCCATAGTTGTAGCAGTGCACAAAACGGCCACTGCTACAATTGGATGACGACTGCTGCTGACCCGATCAGCGCTTCCTATTCTTCTTCTTCCCCTGGGCCGCTGCTGCAACGCCCTGCGTCTGTGTGGGTGTAGACGGGGTTGAAGAGGAGGAGGAAGATGAGGTCATGATGGAGGAAGGTGAGGGTGACTGCAAGAGGGAAGATGGTGGTGAGGCGAGGACTGCTGCAGTGAGGGACGTCTCCTGATGTGCTACTGTTGCCTCGCGGGCAGACGTCACCTGGAGGAAAAGCTGATGGGCCCACGGGAGCAGCTGCAGGGTGGCTGAGAAAGGCTTAAGAGTAGCGTCGTTGTACCGTGTGAATATGTCGGTGTACTCCAGGCGAACTCCGAGCATGATCGTCCGAAGTGCCCACAGCTGTGTGCCCCTTGAGGTCCCCAGGCGTGTGTAGATGCACATGGCGCGTCGCCAGTAATCCGCTGCAGGCTCCGCTGGTCCCTGACGGAGAGAGTGGAAAGCGCGAATGTGTGACGCACGCGTGGCGTGCGTCTCTGCAGCCAGTAGGGACAACGCCAGATCCCAGCCTCCACGAGGATCAGCTCCGGTGCCTGTGCCAGCCTCGCCGAGGAAGGGGCGGAAGTCAACGACAGTCTCGCGTGGCATGGCGTAGAGAAGCCCTCGCATGGCCCGGGCTGCTGTCAGCACCTGTGCTGGATCTGTAGACTGGTATGGGCTGTGGTAGTAAGGCCNCGCATGGCGCGTCGCCAGTAATCCGCTGCAGGCTCCGCTGGTCCCTGACGGAGAGAGTGGAAAGCGCGAATGTGTGACGCACGCGTGGCGTGCGTCTCTGCAGCCAGTAGGGACAACGCCAGATCCCAGCCTCCACGAGGATCAGCTCCGGTGCCTGTGCCAGCCTCGCCGAGGAAGGGGCGGAAGTCAACGACAGTCTCGCGTGGCATGGCGTAGAGAAGCCCTCGCATGGCCCGGGCTGCTGTCAGCACCTGTGCTGGATCTGTAGACTGGTATGGGCTGTGGTAGTAAGGCCACACTCCCTCGGAAGTGGCCCACACCTGGAACAAGATCTCCCAGCAGTCAAATCCATCCTCGCTGATGTACCGTGGAGGTGGTGCCTCAAAGTCCTTTGGCTGTCGCTCCGTGGGGAGAGCAGCCGCAGGCTGAGGAGGGCGAGTGACGGGAAAAACTCTTGGAAGGGGATGATCACTGGGGAAGTCAGGTGACGATCGTATCGGGGACACGGGTGGAGGTCGGATACCCGTCTGCAGCTGACGGAGGCGCTCCTGTAGAAGACGAATCTCCCGCTCCTGGGAGTGATCCTCAAAGCCTGGCATGAATGGCTCGTCATCAAGGAGGTCCGCAGGTGGTGGGGAGACCACACGAGGAGGTGAAGCAGGCGGGGCACCTGTCACGGGCACCTGAGCCGAGTGCTGGGTGGAGGCCGCAACGCCGGTAGCTCCCTCAGAAATCCGCGGAGGAGCCGTGGAATGAGCGCACGGGAGCTCAGTCAGTTCGGATAGCGTCAGTCTGCTCTCGCTATAGACGACGCATCTCCTCCTGCTGGCTGCGCAGGTCCTCAATGGCCTGCGAGCGAGGGCTCAATACCACTGAAGAAGAGGAGGAGGGATCACCTGGTCCCTTGTCCTTGTCGTCGGGCGAACTGATGTCACCGCTCACTATGGGACGACAGGTCAAGTTTGCCGGATTTCAAAACCGTCTGCGTTTCTCGGGGAGTTGAAACGCTGGCAACTTTTGACTTTTCGGTTGAAGCGTAATGCTGACGTCAGCAAGTGGTTGCTGACGTCAGCACGACCTGATGACGTCAGCAACCACAATGCTGACGTCAGCTCGTCCCCTCCTTTTTTTTCCTTATTTTTTCTCCCTTTTTTTTTCTTGTCACGGTTCTGCCGCTGCGCGGTGGCGCGCGGCAGCTCCGCGGAAGCTGCGCAACAGCTTCCGCCCAGCTGCTGCTGCAGCTGTGCTGTCAGCTACAGCAACAGCTGTGTAGCTGCGTGTGCAGCGGTGGCAGCGGCAGCAACGTTGTTGCTGCTGCTACTGCGCGCGGCGTCTACTGCTGCACGCAGTAGCTGCTGCTGCACGCAGCAACTACTGCTGGCTGCCGCCGCCGCGCGCTGTTGCAGGTTGCCGCCGCCGCGTGCTGCTGCTGCTGCCAGTGCTTCGCTGTTACTGCCGCCACGAGTGCTGCTGCTGCTGATGTGCCGCAGCCGCTGCTGCGCTGCTGCTGCCGAAGCCGCTGCTGCGCTACTGTTGCCGCCGCTACTGCCACGCTGCTCTGGCGGCCGCTGCTGCTGCGCTGCATCTACGCGGCTGCCGCCGCAGCCTCTGCTGCTTCTGCTCTGCTGCTGCGGCTGTGGGGGGAGTGGCGGCTGCACACACCGCAGCCACCACACACCTCTGCGTGGCGGTACGCGCTGCTGCTTCTGCCTCAGCAGCTACGATCTCACGTGGTGGGTGGAGTGCGCGGACGGCAAACGGCCGTCTCCAACGGGTCCCAGAAGATCTGCTGCAGCGTTGACTCTCACTGCTACTGCTCTGCTGCGTCTTTGCTGCGCAACTCAGTGAGAACTGTCTCACTACTCTGATACCAAGAGAAAGTGCGTAGAAGCTTCCTAGCAACACAGCCGCTGACCGGGCGTCAGTGCCTAGTCAGACGGTGACGACAGTCACAGGTCGTACACACAACGGCAAGGGTTTGGCTAGGAGACACAAGTCAAAGTGTCAGAATACTTCAATACAGCATATGCAGAGAGAAATGACAATTGACAGGTCCAGGGTATAAATACCTGCCGTGGCGCACGGCGGGTGTCGCACGCGGCGGTCCAAGAGCTGTCCTAAAACCGGCCCAAAACCACTGTTTTGGCCGTAACTCTGCGCACACATGGCAGAATCCTACGCCGTCTAAACCTAGACGTGCAGAATCAAAAGACGCACGCAACGACTGGTCACATGCATGCATACATCGACTGACAGTGAGTATACAATGAAAAAACATGCAAATGGGCCTCATGCCCAGTCCGCCGAAAGGCGCCTGCAAGACGTAGAAGGCACAACAAGGAGTCCCGGTGACATCTGGGGCTCTGGAACAGTGGTCGGTCAGCTCCAGACGGGTAGTCCGGCGCCTGCAGTCCACGCCGGTGTCACCAGGGCCGCCTGCCTCAGGGATCTGCATGAGTATGGACACGGCCGAGTGGTCACTGTAAACAATACAGGAACGGCACAAAGCACAACAGTCCGGTGGAGCCGACGTACGCTGAGGTCGTCTCGCGGTTCGCTGGAGCCTCCTCTCTCCGGCGACGTGTTCAGCTCCATCGACAGGCCTCCTCGGCGGTCGCACCGCCGGCAGTCACTGCCGCAGCAGTCGCTGTGTGCATGCGCCCAGCGCGTACTGTCATGCCTGCGTCGTCATGCACTGCCTAGGGTCCCGGTTGCATGTTGCATGGCCCTGTTTGGCAGCATAAACCGTCGTGGGCACTATGTGGGTTTAGGCTGCCATAACT
>SZWC01015209.1:10693-30616 GCA_023375785.1 Penium margaritaceum
GGCACTATGTGGGTTTAGGCTGCCATAACTCCTCACTACTATTTTTCTAGCAGATTCTGACCGCACGGCTGCGTTTGCAGCGTTGGTATTATGGTATGGTCCAGTTTTCGGGCAAAACGGACGACGCCCGGGTTTTGAGCTGTCGGCGGCCTGGCAGGCCTCACCGAGAAAACCTGCTAGCCTGAACTGAGCTATTTTCTGATTGGCTGATGAACTGAGTAACAAGCTCTACAGAGCTAGGGGGGGCTAGAACTTGGAGGGGTCCCCCATTGCTGTTCATTCTTCATTCCTAATCAGTCATTATCAGTTTTCAGCTGCTTTCTGGCGCTAACTCTAGCGCGCGCGTTTCTGAGTAACAAAACCCAGAGCTTCCAGACTTAGACTCTAGAGGAGCAGACTGAGGGGGCAGCTGACTTAAGCAACGAGCGTGGAAGCCCGCACGCTGCATCAACAACGCTGCTGCCCCAACCTGCTGCCTAGTTTCTCATTTGGTATCAGAGCCAGAGCATAGCAGCAACAGCAGCAGACTGACTTACAGGTGCCAGACAACGCCGGCGGACTCCCATACGCGCCAGTGCAGGGGAAATACTGCCGGATGTTTTCCGGCAGCATTGACCCGCCTGGTGGCGGCGTCAAAGTTTTTCCCACGGCCACTGGGCCAGGGGAAATGGTGCTGGATTTTTTTCCGGCAGCACTGACCTCCACGCTGGACGCAAGGGAGTGAGCGGCCGACCACGCGAGGCACCTGCTGACGACGGCGCAAGGCATTGACGTCCTCAGGTGTGACTGAACGCAGCAGCCAGCAGCAGCAACTGCTTGCCGTGGCAGCGAGCAGTGGCAGCAGCGGCCAGTAGCAGCAGCAGATAGCAGCGGCTGGCAGCAACAGCAGCTCGTAGCAGCAGCAGCCCCCAGCAGCAGCAGCCGGCAGCACCAGCAGCTGCAGCGAGCAGCAGCCTACAGCAGCAGCTGCTCGCAGCAACAAGCAGTAGTAGCAGCAGGCGGCAGCAACAGCAACGGCAACAGCTGTAGTAGGCGGCAGCAGCAGCAGCAGGCGGCAGCAGCTGCAGCAGCTCGTAGCAGCTGTAGCTGCAGCAGCACGTAGCAGCAGTTGCTGCACCTGCGAACAACTAGCTGCTCGCAGCGAGCAGCGAGCAGCCAGCTACTCGCCGCGAGCAGCCAGCTGCTCGCAGCGAGCAACGAGCTGCGAGCTGCGGGCTCCTTGCAACGAGCAAGCAAAACCGAAAAAGATAAAGAAAACAACAAAAAACGGGGACCTACCCCCTCCCAACGATCTGTCCCTCTGTTAAGGAGTAGCAGCAGCAGCAGCCGCAGCAGCAGCAGCAGCAACAGCTGCAGCAGCAGCAATAGTAGAAGCTATGGCAGCAGCAACAACTGCAGCAGCCACAGCAGCAGCAGCAGCAGCAGTAGCAGCAGCAGCATCAACAGCAGACTCAGTGCCAACGGCAGACAGTGACCTCCGTCCTTGGCCCCACTCTGGGTGCCGGCCGTAGGCAGAAGGACTTTGAGACGCCGCCACCGCCGCTTCAGGCCAGCGAGCAGTTCCGGAGCTGGGAGCTCAGCTTCTGGATCTGAGCGCAGGGGGAGGGTCTGTGGGCCTACTACACCCTCCCCTACGACTCCACCCAGGCCGACCAGCTATATGACGCTGGTCGCGCCGTCCGCGCCCTTGTACCCGTCACCCCTCATGCTTCCCGCCTTGCCCTGGAGCCCTTCCTCGGCGACTTCACCGCTGGCGCCATCCCAGACCCAGCAGCCGCCTGGCACGTTCTCACCAGATCCCATCGCCTGTCCAGCGACGCTGAGATCAGCCGCCTGCTCCGGGAATTCAACTCCCTTCAGATGGAGGAGGCCGAGACGGTCACTGCCTACTGGCAGCGAGCGGAGGACATCCTCCGTCGACTCGGCAAGTCAGCTCCACCCCCACTGTCCGCGCTCCTCACCATCAAGCGCGGTGCCACCAGNGACCCCATCGCCTGTCCAGCGACGCTGAGATCAGCCGCCTGCTCCGGGAGTTCAACTCCCTCCACATGGGGGAGGCCGAGACGGTCACTGCCTACTGGCAGCGAGCGGAGGACATCCTCCGTCGACTCGGCAAGTCAGCTCCACCCCCACTGTCCGCGCTCCTCACCATCAAGCGCGGCGCCACCAGCGCATACGCTGACGTCTTCGTCCACTATCCTCAGGACGTCCTCACCACCATGGAGGCCCAGGGCACTCTCATGCCTTGGGCATACGAGCTCTTCCTCCGCATTGAGGAAGCTCGCCAGGAGTCCCAGCTCCATCGCGCTGAGGCCCTTGCATTCCCTGCCGTCACCACCCCTGCCGTTGCCTCCGTGGCCGGTGCCTCCCCCGTCGCAGCTACCTCATCGCCCTCAGGGAAGAAGAAGAAAAGCCGGAACAAGAAGGGCAAGGGTCCATCGCAACAGCAGCAGCAGCAGTCGTCGACCGGTACCGGCGGTAGTAGCTCAGTCTGCCACAACTGTGGCCAGCCTGGGCACGGATGGTACACGTGCCCTCTTCCGACGGATGAGGCCCGCGTCATCGCCACCATGCGACGCCAGCGGGAGCGCCGCCTCGCCTTTGCCGCCGTCGCTGCTGCTGGTCCCACCACTTCGACCTCTTCCAGCACTACTCCCACTCCGACGACTCCGCCTGTCCTGCAGCCACCCGCGCCGCAGCAGTACTACCCGCAGCACACGGCCCAGTAGTTCTACCCTCAGCAGTCGGCACCTCTGCTGCCCTCGTCGGCCCCGTCACCCTACTACCTGGGCTCCGGCGCTGTCACTCCGCATTCTGTCTACACTCCTAGACCGTCATCCTGAGAGCGTCAGCTAGAACAGTTCATCGCGCTCCAGCTTGGCCTCGCTAGCCCTCCTCCCCAGGGAAGTGCGAGTTGCATCACCTCCTGCCCTCCCGCCCATCCCTGCATGACTGAGATTGAGCTGCGGTCGTGTCCACTCTCCTCGTCTGTCTCGTCGTCTCCCGTGATCTCATCCACCCCCCTCCTTGACGACATTGCATGGTTTGATGACTGGCAGTCTCGTTTCGCACCTCCGTCCACTGTGTCCACGTCTCTCGCGTGTTGCCATGTGACTGTGACTGATCTGGCGACCCCTGTCCAGGACCATGCTGAGACCTGGATCATTGACTCCAGGGCCACGCATCACATGACGACATCTCGCGAGGCCTTCAGTATGCTCGGTCCCGTCGGCGATGTCTCCAGTGTTCGGACGGGCTCCGGACAGGTGTTGCCGGTCCGTGGAGTAGGCGTTGTTCGTTTCCGTGGACCGGCCGGTGACATCTTTTTGACCGATGTTCTCTTCGTCCCTGGTCTCGAGCTCAGCCTCCTGTCCGTGACTGCTCTTGACCGCATGAGCATGGACGTTGTGCACTCACGTGGCATCGACACTGTGTCGTTGCGTCCGTCGGGTCTTGTCGTACTGCACGCCGCCGCCTGTGGCAACTTGTGGCACGTTCCCCGCCTCGCTTCTTCCCCTCCCGTCTCCTCCCCGTCGGGTGCCACCGGTCATGTGTTCGTCACCAGCACGCTTTCTCCTCAGCACACCCGCCTCTTGCACCGCCGCCTTTGTCACGTCCACTCTGCCACAGTAGAGAGCATGCTCCGCACCCAACCGGCCAAGGGCCTTGATCCGGAGACCTTCCCTCTCCCATGCCCCAATGAGTGCATTGACTGCGCTCAGGGCAAGATGCATCGGTCCACGTACCCCCTCTCTTCCTCACAGGTGTCCGCCCCCCTTGACCTTGTCCACTCGGACGTCATGGGCCCTCTCCCCACTGAGTCCGTCGGCGAGCATGGCCGTTATGTCCTCACTCTGACGAACGACTACTCCCGCTACCGTTGGGTCTTCAGCCTTCGGCAGAAGAGCGATGTCGCCCGGACCATTGAGGACTGGCTTGTCCTCGCGGAGCGCGAGTGTGGCCGCCCCCTGCGTCGCTTTCGCTCCGATCGCGGTGGGGAGTACCTGGGTGAGGCCGCGACCTTTCTCGCCTCCCACGGTATTTGCCATGAGACGTCTGCGCCCTACACACCCGCCCAGAACGGCGTCTCCGAGCGGTGGAACCGCACCATGGCCGACGCCGTCCGCACCATGCGGGTCGAGTCAGGTCTCTCCGATGGCTTCTACTTTGAGGCCATGGCCTACATGACCTGGGTCTGGAACAGGGTTCCTCACGGTCCCCTTCCCCGCCAGTCCACGCCCTATCAGCACTGGTGCGGTCAGCGCGCTGACCTCCGCCCGGCTCGCGTCTGGGGCTGCGTAGCCGTTGTGTGGCTGCCCGCCCCACAGCAGGGTAGCAAGCTTGCCCCCCGCGGACGCCCCTGCACCTCTCTCGGTGTGTCTTGTCAGTCCAAGGCCTGGCAATTCTGGGACCCATCCCGACACTACATCGTCGAGTCCCGCGATGCCCTCTTTTTCGAGGACCTGTTTCCCCGTGACCTCATTCGCTCCGGCTCGTCCGTGTCCCTCCCGTCGCGTGGGGGGAGTGGTGAGTCCGTCCTCCATCCTGCCGCTTCCGGGTGACACATCACCCCGTCCCTCTGAGCCGGTAGTCCCGGTCGCGGCCGCTGGCCCCTCCGAGCCAGCTCACCCAGTCGCGTCTACTGTCCCCTCCGGGCCGGCAGCCCCAGTCGCGTTCGCTGGTCCCTCCGGGCCAGCAGCCCCAGTCGCGTCCGCTGGTCCCTCCAGGCCGGCAGCCCCGATAGCGTCCGCTAGTCCCTCCGGGCCGACAGCCCCAGTCGCGTCTGCCGGCTCTTCCAGGCCGGCAACCCCAGTTGCGTCTACTGGCTCCTCCGGACCAGCAGCACCGTCCGCCTCCGTCGGCCCGTCGGACTCAGCACCATCCTCTGCCCGACCGCGCTACACACGTGGCCCAGGCGGCAGCCTGCGACCTCGGCCAACTGTGAGCGCGCAAACTGTCGCTCCCCGTTCCGTTGCGCCTCGACCCCCTGTACCTCAACGTGTTTCCTCCACTCCCACGGTCGTGAGTGGAGACCCTGGCACAAAGGCTCTCGGCCTGACCACTTCTGCCATTATCGCAGACCTTCACCCGGGCTCTGCATTGGGGTACGCCATGCTTCTTCACGAGCATCGGCATGCTGTCGTGGCCGCACTCGCACGCATCCCACCTGGAGCTTGTGATGCACTTGCCCTCTCAGTTCGGTCCACGACGTGCCCAGAGGACCCTTCCACCCTACGCGAGGCTCGAGCCTCCCCTGAGGCCGCACATTGGGATGCTGCCTGTGCCGAGGAGCTCGCCGCTATCCGACGGCACCACGTGTATGACCTTGTCGACCTCCCTCCAGGTCGGAAGGCCTTCGGTGCCAAGTGGGTCTTTCGGCGTAAGTGGAAGCCTGACGGATCCTTGGACAAGTACAAGGCCCGTCTCACAGCAAAGGGGTTTGCTCAGGTCCCTGGGATCGACTACGACCAGATCTTCGCCCCAGTTGGCCGGTTCTCCACTAGCCGGGCATTGTTCAGCCTAGTTGCCCAACACGGGTGGGAGCTGCATCAGAAGGACGTGAGCAACGCATTCCTCCATGGCTCACAGGAGGGTGAGGAGCTCTACATGACGCAGCCCCCAGGCTTCGACGATGGCACTGGGAGAGTTTGGCAACTGCGGAAGGCCCTCTATGGTCTGAAGCAGTCGCCTCGGTACTGGAACCAGGAGATCAGCAGCACGCTTCTCCGTGGCGACCTCCAGCGCAGAACCACTGACCCGGCACTGTTCATCAGCCCGCGAGGTCAGACCTTCGCCGCGGTCCTGGTCTACGTCGACGACCTCCTCATTGCGTCACCAGACGTGATAGCCATCCAGTACATCAAGGACCTACTGCACGCTGCCTACCAGATGAAAGATCTCGGTTCTGCCCGAGTCTTCCTGGGCATGGAGCTCGAGCATGATCGCTATCAGGGCATCCTACATGTCCACCAGGCTGCCTATGTGCAGACCCTGTCAGCTCGCTTCGCCGAGGACTTGCCCCTCATGCCCAGCGCTTCCTCACCCATGTCACCCGATGGCCAGGTGAAGTTGAAGAGTCATGACCCAGCTGTTGTGGGGGAGCCAGTTGATTTGACCACGTATCTGCAGGTCATCAGGTCACTGATGTTCCTGGTGACGACGACGCGTCCAAACATCGCGTTTGCCGTTAACCTCCTGGCCCAGTTTTCTCAGGAGCCGCGTCACCTCCACTTTGAGGCCGTGATCCGAGTACTGCGCTATGTCGTCTCGACCCCTCGGCGAGGCCTCATGTTCCGCCGTCAGCCGTCCGTCGTTGCAGTGGGTTACACTGACAGCGACTGGGCCGGCAGTCCAGACGGTAAGAGTCGCACTGGCTGGATCTTTCTGGTTGGGGGCACAGCTGTGTCCTGGTACAGCGGCAAGCAGGGGTGCATTGCACGCAGCACTGCTGAGGCTGAGTACGTGGCCCTTGGCTCAGGCGCGTATGAGAGTGTGTGGTTGCGTCGTCTATTGTCCGAGTTGCGTCAGTCTGTCGCATCCATCACCTTGCATTGTGACAATGAGAGTGCCATGGTCATTGCAGACAATGACGGTGTGCATCACACTCGCACAAAGCACATCAATGTTGAGTTTCACTATGTGCGTTCGTTGTTGCACGACGGCAGCATCAGCATCGTGTGGGTTGAGACAGCACGGCAGCTGGATGACTTTCTGACCAAGGCACTGAAGCGGGACTCGTTTAAGAAGGCTGTGAGTTCAGTCGGTGTGCGTCCGTGACTTGCTTTCTTCGTGTCTACCTGTACTTCTGCATGTCGTGGGGGAGTCCGTGTGTTGACCGTGTCTCTGCCCGCCCATGTGCACTGCGCCTGTGAGTCATGGGGGAGTGTTAGTTTTTTTGTGCTCATTGTGCTCTGTTGTGTCCTCCCGGCTTGTGTACATCGGCGTGCAGATGACTGACGGCGAGACTCGACGCCGATGGAGTGTCGTCCGGTGGAGCCGACGCACGCTGAGGTCGTCTCGCGGTTTGCTGGAGCCTCCTCTCTCCGGCGACGTGTTCAGCTCCACCGGCAGGCCTCCTCGGGGGTCGCAATGCCGGCAGTCACTACCCCCGCAGTCGCTGTCTGCATGCGCCCAGCGCGTACTGTCATGCCTGCGTCGTCATGCACTGCCTAGGATCCCAGTTGCATGTTGCATGGCCCTGTTTGGCAGCATAGACCGTCGTGGGCACTATCTGGGTTTAGGCTGCCATAACTCCTCACTACTATTTTTCTAGCAGATTTTGACCGCACGGCTGCATTCGCAGCGTTGGTATTATGGTTTGGTCCAGTTTTCAGGCAAAACGGACGACGCCCGGGTTTTGGGCTGTCGGCTGCCTGGCAGGCCTCACCGAGAAAACCTGCCAGCCTGAACTGAGCTGTTTTCTGATTGGCTGATGAACTGAGTAACAAGCTCTACAGAGCTGGGGGGGGGGGGGGCTAGAACTTGGAGGGGTCCCCCATTGCTGTTCATTCTTCATTCCTAATCAGTCATTATCAGTTTTCAGCTGCTTTCTGGCGCTAACTCTGGCGCGCGCGTTTCTGAGTAACAAAACCCAGAGCTTCCAGACTTAGACTCTAGAGCAGCAGACTGAGGGGGAAGCTGACTTAAGCAACGAGCGTAGAAGCCCGCACGCTGCATCAACAACGCTGCTGCCCCAACCTGCTGCCTAGTTTCTCACTCCTGCAAACCACCCCAAACCTACGACAAAACCCCTGGTTTAACCGAGGGGTTTGGCAGGGTCATCGCGAGCTCCCAGGGAGGTTTTGCCACGAAACCCCTCCAGCGAGCTCGCAACAACTGGCGAAGTTCGACTTCAGCCTCGAAGTCGAAATCCATGTCGAATACGTTAAACAGATGAGATATGTGACAGTCCTGCCCATTTTCGCTCGAAAAGCGCAAAACATGGGCATCGCTGTCATGTCAGTTTCAACTATGGACAACGCGTATAAATCGACCGCAATTATGGACATATAACAACTCCATCCTTCCCTTATACCCACTTACTGAGCCTCGCGCTTCCCGAATACCCACTATGTACAGAAAACGACCAGACAACCCACTCGTTTCCTCTGGTGACCGCATTGTCCACAAAACGCGAGTACCGACTAAACGTGACTGGAGTACCCATTTCTGAAAAATCATGACTAGAATTTCGGTATCATATGCACGTTCTTGGAACGGTGGATATCATAGATATTATATTTTAGGATTCTACGGATTCAACGCGATTTCCGTTTTCTTATAGTCTACATGGATTGCAACGGCGAATACATGAGTACAAATATAATGTTTCCATATTTTTGCCAAAGTATGGAACAATATGGTCACGTTTCGTAGCCAGTTTTGGCAAGGGTGCTTTTTACGAAGTTCCGTCCTATGTCGTCTCCTCAACGTGGCTATTTCACATCGTTGACCTCATTCTTGCATTCAGCGGGTGGGGTTCGCCTGCTAACATGGGCAGCCGTGCTGAAGTATGGTCGAGTGGTGGTCCACTCACTTTTTTGCAAACTAAGTGAAAAAAAACAATACTCCATGTTGCACGCTACATCGCACGTCGAAATGATGGAAGCGAGGCCAACGACGCCGGCCCCTTTTCTTCAAGTATCGTCACCTAGCGTTTAGCAAGATCCTGTTTTTATCGTTTTAGCGACTTCGCTCGAAAGACACCTTTCTTTGCTAATGATTGAGACATTAGATTGTCATATTCGACGGCAGTTCGTCAACCTTAACATACGTCGATTCATCACAAAACATATCGTACATAGAATGATATCGTAGTTCTCTGTAGAAATAATAAAGAACATTACTCGTACATAAGTCTTGCAGATGTAAATGACACAAACATCTATCTCTTTGTAAACTCTCTTAGTCGTGGTTCGTAGGATTGCACCATTTAACAGCTCCAGGATTTTCTCAACTGAATGGTCAACTTAACAGGCATGGTTTTGACCTCTTGTGAAAAAATGTACGCGGAGGACCTCGTGGATCTTGCATCCGTTCTTCCGACGTGCGATGCAAAGTGCAATAGACGTTCATGAAATGGAAACTTGTTGTGCTTGCAGGGTTCTGTCATTTGCACTTCCGAAGCAACCTTTTTCCTTAGTTCCACGTCTCGTATTGCACAAGATATGGAACGAAAGAAGCTAGGGCGACGGGCTCGCACCCATCTTCTTGCCTCCAGGGCTCTACACAGATTCAGAGAAAAAACTTCAATGTTTCCATCGGGGTATATGACAAACCTCAACCGTGAAATCTATATGGTGAATAAAGATCATGTTGTCTATTTCTTTCTCAAATAGAATAGTCTCTCAACAATGACGAGCATTATGAGCTGATCGATTGTCATCGAACAGCCGATGGTGGTTTTTTATGGGCATGGTGATTTGTAAATGAAGGAACATAAGAAATTTTTAAAAGGAAAGGTTATAGGTCCTCAAAAGCCACTGTCACTTGTGACGGGGATGATGTGGGCCCCGTTCTGCAGGATTCGCGATGTTTAGGAGCACGAGCCTTGGACACCCGCCCGTCACGTTTAGTGACGAGTGGATGTCCAAAGTGGGTATCGGAGTCACCTCATAAAAAGTGAATAAAGTGTGCTGCCATTTTTCACTTTGGACATAAAGTGCACCCGTTAAAATGTGTGGGGAAAACGGGAGGGACCTGCCAAAAAGTGAGCATACCAGTCTTCTTCTCCTATGATTGGACCACAATTAAATAAAGTTCTCAACCGTGGGTTACCTGCACAGAATTTTTCCAAATGGTGGGTAAAATGGAATCCCACCCTCACAAACAAGAATATAATCAATACACCGCGTGTCATTGGTATGCGTGGATGGTTGCGCGGATGAGGTTCGGAGTGGAAGACAATTTGAGGCATTCGGACCTATGCATTATTCGTAATAAGCACTACGTGAACTTCGATGACAAGTGTCAAACATGTCGAGCAGATGTATACAATAGCGAGAAGCACAATGATGCATATGTTTGGTTTTAGACATTCAAGTTGGTCAAAGCGTGCAACGTCGCGTTGTGAGGTGTCACATCCAGAAACTTTCCGAAGAAATCCAGGGGTTTTGAGAATATCAAAATGCATCTTTATAGATTTATACGTCAGTTGAGAAGTTGACCTAACGGTTTCAAAACATTGATACATTTTGTGCCAGTTCTATCGACCATTCTCGAAAGTGGTCGTGTTGGTAGGAATCTTCGAGAAAGGGACATCGGAGGTCGGGGCACGCAAGCAATATGACCTCAGATGGGCGGCGTGAAGATTTCTAAGGTTGTCGCGCCATGGGCTACAAATGATGTGAAAGAAAAAGCCCCTCGCAAAGTTTATGGACTGATGTACGTCTCGGACGTAACACTTCCCTCTCTTTAAGTCCGATGCCCCCGCGCATTAAATGACGTAGGCTGGCGACGCTTGTACTAGCCGTCAGTTAGGTGATTGATGTTGCAGATGTTGCTTAAGATCTTCCATACATTATGCACGATTCGTAGCCGTGTCACTTGACAAGATGTTTGTTCGCTTTTCCACGGCATCGATGTGCGAGGATGTCCTCAATGACGTACTTTGTCCTTGAGTCCACTTGAGTGGGAGGCGAACGAGCAAAGTCTCTGCCAAGGATTCTTTCGCTAAGATTTCGGCAATGATTTAGCTAGCTGACGTGCATGACCAGGTTAATTGCAATGGAGACATGAAGGCAAAGGGGAGCGACAACTGGGGTTTGCATTCGCTTGATCTGAACCTATCCCAACCATTGGAGTTTGAGCTTTGTGAAGTTCTATCCACGTCGTTTGATGTTCCTCGAGCTTAGGATAACGTGATTGACCGTGCTGAAGACGTCTTCATTACGAATTTGGTCCACTGCTCGCTTCATGGCCACTTGTGTCCTTGTGAGGGTTTGTCTTGCTTCCTTCTTAGGCGCTCGAGAAGTCACGGCGATGGATCTAAACTATATGAATATCTCTTTGGATATTCTGGAAGGGAGTCCGGTGGGAGGTTTTACCATCTGTAAAAACTAAAGAAAAAAATTGCTTTCACTTTGCATTCCTGTTGGTGTTGCAAGAGGTTTGCCATATTCCACCTCAAACCAAAAGTTTTCCGTTGCGATGGAAGTCGCCGAGTTGTATCCAACTCGGTGGTTGGTAGTTTTTCCTCCCAACTAGTCTCGTAGAGTTCATATTCAGTGCAAAGAAGTTGTCAGAGCCTCTCATTGGTCCGATCAGTTACCCCGCTGTGTTGATGAATAAGCGTTGTTGACTCTTAGATCAGACCAACGTAACGCCTCATTGGTTTGTGTCAAAGCACCATCTCTATCGTTCATGGTGATTTCTGGCACGTAGTGCAATCAAACGATTTCATTTAACAATAGTCACAATGCTCCCTCGGTGGTGACAGTGGTCGTCCTTGGAACAAGGTAGGACATCATTTTTGTTTTTTTCACCACCACAAGGATGCTAACGTAACGCTCTTGGGCGATGGGAAGTCTCGTCAAAAAGTCTATGGCATCTCATGCGTTGGAGTTTTTGCCTTTGACAGGTATCGCATGAGTTGTTCAATGTTACCACATTAGTCTACATTTTGTCCCACCACTAGTACTTTGTTGATTTCTTGAGCGTCTTGTCCTTGTTGAAGTCTCCATGTAGAGACTTGAATGAGGACAAGAACCTCATTTGTTGGTATAACAACTTGGCAAGTGGATCTACGTCTCCACTATAGATCGACGAACCAGGATTTGGTTTTTTCATACCCATCAAACTCTTCGTAACCCTTCACAAATGGAATCGCGAGGTATGGGTCTCGTTCAACAGGAAACATGCTGATCACGGCCATGAAGTCTGATAATTGACTGAGGGCATCCATTGGGTTTGTTTTTCCACACCGGTATTAGATGTCCTAGTCAAAGTGGGCTCCAAGAAATCTATCCATCAAGTTTGTTGATGGTTCAGATTTGGTTATTTCTTGAGATATTTGAGTGTGTGGTGGTCAATACAGAGGACACATCCTCGACATTCTAAAGAGCACAATTATGTCTTGAACATGTACACAATGACCAAAATCTACTTTTGCATAATATAGCTCTTGTCCACGTGATTTCTTGGCATATACAGAGCCGTTTGGTTGCCACCGCCGTTGTTTTGGATGAAAATGGCTCTTATTATTGAGCCAGACACGTCGGTGGTCACGCATTAGTCCACTGTTAGATCCACCAATTGTAAGGTTGGCACCGAGGTGAGAGCATTTGTCAAAGGATCGAATGCTTCTTGTTTTTGTCTCCCCAACTCCACTGGGTACTTTTACGAGTGAGATCAAAGAGAGGCATTGGCACCCGGGCATAATGTTTGAATTGACGGTAGTAGTTGCGTAATCTCAACTGATTGAATGGTGACCAAAGTCACATAGTTGTCCATTTGCCGCCAGTTATGTGGTCCAAAACTCGATCAAACGGATACCAAATTCACACTTTGGGACTTTTCCCTATGATTTTTTTCTGTATCTCACGAACTTTTTGGGGATGCCCACTGTGCTGTTTTAGGATGCGGATGTAGACCAGGATGTCGTTGAGATATACGACAAGAAATTCATCAAGATACGGTAAAGAATTATTGTTCATGGCCGTTGTAAACATCGCAAGGGAATTTTTGAGTTTGAAAGGGACAATCCTGAACTCATCCCGTGTCCTTATCACATTCGCCGATTCGATGAAATTTCTTGCATAAGTCAATTTTGGTAAAAACTCTAGCCCCGCGGAGTTGGCTAGAATTTTCATCTGCTCACAGAAGGGGGTAGTGGTTCTTAACGGTGACGTGGTTCAATACTCTATAATCATTACACAACTGCATCTTGTTGGTCTTCTTGCTCATGAAAAGTAGTTGTGCGGCAGTGTTGCCTTCGTTGCTCGTAGGAGGAGTATTACAACGACATCGGCACCGCGAGGCACATCGATGCTCCATCGATGTGCTGTAGGGTCGTAGACATGACCGCGACCGTCGGAGCCACAGTTTCAGACACGCCCACTTCGTCACGCGGATTATTACCAACACAAAACTAGCTGCCGTGTTCGGCTCCGGAACCTTTGTTTCCGAGACACATCCTTGCATTCATGTCTGATACATTAATCTTGCTATGTGGCATGACTGCATATATTGGACCAATATGTGTCTTGCATGTAGAGGTGGTCATATCAACCTTTGACAGGGTGGACTGATGGGCAATGTTCAGCCCTCATCCTTGGCCAACCTTTCTATGTCCAATTGCATGGGCAACCTCGTTCTTTGACGATCATGCGGACCAATGAACACATGACGGAGATAAAGGTCAAAATGTAAATCAGTGAAATTTTCTATATTTGAAAATTGCGTCCGTCGGACATGGTTTGCCTGCGAACCGACCGAGACAATGTTTCCATTACGAACTACGGATTATGTTCATCATACCGCTATACCCCATTCAAACGTTCAAACCATGTTTGAACCACGATCGATGCGAAGAAAAGGAGGAACCGATCGACGATCGGTTCCTCGGTCATTCAGGCTGTCGAATCGACGGTCTACGAGTGGCGATCGTAGACCCTTGATTTGGCAGCGAAATCAGCCGTTACCAAGGCAAGGCAGTCCTGAATGCATCAAGCACCGAGAACTGGTTCATTGGTGACGACTCAACCCGTGCTTGTGTCTCAGTAAGAACACTGCGCCCTGCTCCACGATGTAGCCAACACTTAGTCAGATTAGGCGTTGCCACCGGGTCCCACCCGGCGGACATTCCTCTCGCCATGGCTTCTCAACCAAGTTCTCAGCCAAGCTCAAACAGAACTTCTACTGCTGCATCCAGTCCCTCGACTGCTCCAGTGTCTGCTGTGTCTGCCTAGTCCGACGCTAGCAAGTGGAATCCACCTAGGAGGAGGGCAGTGACTGGCGACTTTCTCACCAAGGAGCTGTCCAAGCATTGCAAACTGAGTCTGACGAGCAGCAAGAAGGCAGGCTTTGTTTGTGGGTCGTGTGCGAAGAAAGTCAGCAGTACATGTGACCGCATCCGCGGGCACTTCGCTTGCAATAACCCGAATGTGGGGAAGTGTCCCCATCCTCCACCAACAACTAGGGACGCTCTGGGCTTGGAGCGTTTCCCTCCTCCTACAGCAGGCTGGCAGCCATACAGTGCGAAGCTGTACAAGGGAGAGGGTGCCGAGTGGGGAACCAAGGACAAGCCTGTCGCTTGGCTGAAGCTGTGGGAGGCACAAGAGAAGGCGACACAGGGAGCCACCATTGGAATCACGCTACAGAAGGACTCAGTGACAATAATGATGGACACACCGTCCGTCCAAGCAGGCCGGAAGCCACAACAACTCTCGAGGGTGAGATCCCGCTGTTTGACATTAACAAGGCAGCATCCTTCCGCCAATCAACCATGGTTGAGCACTCAGACAGGTACTACAATGACCGCTGCCAGCTGGACATTGTAAAGCTGATGGCCATTGTAGCCCTGCCCGTATCGTTCTGTCGAGAACCTGTTCTCCTCGAAGTCATCAAGTCAGGGAAGAAGACGAATGCCGGTTTTTGGCTGCCAAGCAGAGACACTGTGACCACTGAGCTGCTCCCTAAGTTGGATGCAGAGTTGGCAGAGCTTGATGCACCACTGATGCAGGGATGGTCGACCTACGGAACAAGCCTGGCTGTGGATGAGTGGTCTGACAGGCAGGTTAGACCCATCTACAATGCCATGGCAGTGAATGCCATGGGATCCGTCCATTTGTTTTCACGTGATGCCAGTGGACTGACAAGGGATGTTGACCATGCTGCTTCCATGATAGAGGCAGCAATTGCAGCAGTGGGTGAGGACAGAGTTGTTTTTGTGATCTGTGACAATGCGTCCGTCAACAAGAAAGCATTTTCCGAGCTGAGGCAGTGTTCCCAAAGTTGTTCTTCCACGGGTGTTGTGCGCGTAACATAGATCTCATCATGAAGGACGTTGGAAAGTCGGCAAGGGGTGCTGGGATCATTGGGAAATATGAGAAGGGGATTGCCTTTTTCAGGAACAATGCCATGCCTCGGACATGGCTCAAGGACTAAACAGGGGGGAAGGTTCTGAAGAACAGGTATGACACCCGCTTTGCATCTGTCTTTGACATGGTTGAGAGGTTGCTGGAGCTGAGGGAGGAGTTGGAGGAGTTTGTGCAGCTAGATGTTTGGAAGCAGATTGGGTCGCAAAGGGATGCGGGGTTCAGGAGCAGGAAGAAGGAGGTGAGAAGGATTGTACGCCGGAAGGTCTTCTGGCTGCAGGTGAGACAGCTGAAGGATCTACTGTTGCCGTTGGTGAAGGTGTTGCGTGTGGCTGACTCGCCTAGTGGGGGGGCTAGTGAAATCTATGAGGGGTTGCTTGACTGTGCTGAGCAGCTGAAGGCATTGGCCAAGAAGAAAGGAAGGAAGGGAAGGAAGGTTGCCGAGTGCCACGTAAACTTTGTTCTAGAGAGGCTTGACCACCGCTGGTCTAAGGACATGTCGTGTCCTCTCTATGCCGCTGCTTGGCGGCTACATCCAGAGCACTTCGGGAATGACCTGTCGAAGGATGCGACCACCCTACAGGCTTGGCAGGCCGTGGTGGAGGCTTTGGTTCCTGAGGATAAGCAGGATGAGATCATGAAGGAGATTGGGCTCTTCCAGTTGGCACAGACTACAGTGAACCACGATCCCATGGCAACCCCGCGCAGGAATGCAAAGGCTATTGCTGCAGTTGCAAAAGTGAAATGTGGGACGATGACTGCCGTTGAGTGGCACGTGAATTATACGTGCAGTCTTCCAGTGCTGTGAGATTTGGCCTTGAAGCTCCTCTCACAACCATGCTCCTCTTCTGAGTGTGAACGTGTGTTTTCCGCACATGAGCTCATCCATACTGCCAGGAGGAACAGGCTCTAGGTGTCAACCCTGGAGCTCTTCGTGCGGTGCCATGTCCGCTTGCACAAACACTACGGCAGGAATGGGAGAAAAGCAGCAAAGGATCTGGCCAGGGCCGCGGTAGCTGCAGAAGAAGCAGAAGGAGATGCCAGCAAGGACGACGGAGAGGTGGTTGAGGAAGAGGGAGTGCTGAGTGAACTCGAGGATGATTGGGAGATGGATGATGAAGGTGAGGATGAGGAGGAGGAGGAAGATGCGAATGCGGTTGGGGGAGACAGTGACGTGGTGGAGGTTATGGCCTCCGTGCGTGTCATGAGTGACACGCCTGCTCTTCCTCATGCACGTCCATTGCTTGTCCGCACACATGGTAAGCCGGAGAAGAGCAACACAACTGTGGGAAGGAGGAGGGAAGGCAGTGGGAATCGTGCAGCAACAGCTGGAAATGGAGCCGACACTACAAAGAGGGAAGCAGATGACGACGAGGGGGAAGAAGCAACAGCAGGTGGGGAAGGACAGGCAAGAGGGGAGGTACCAGGATCTGGTGCACTTGCAGCAAGTGGGGTAGGAGCAGCAGGTGATGAGGGAGCAGCCGGTGGGGAGGGAGCGGCAGCTGAGGATGGAGCAGCAGATGGGGCAGGAGCAGATGGTGGGCAGGGGGGAAGGTCAGGTGAGGAAGGGGAAGCAGGTAAATCAGGTGACGGACAAGCATCAGGTGGGGAAGGAGCAGCAGGTGGCCAGTTGGCTTCAACAACAACATGTGAACCAGCATCAACAGCAGCTTCAGGGATTGGCAGTTCCAAGCATAGTGCAAAGCGTGCTGCCCTTGTTGCCCTAGCAACAGCAAGGGCATCAAAACGTGTTACAGGTAGTGCAATGGCAGCTCCAGCAGCCAGCAGGTTGGCAAGGCGCAGAGATGCCACATTCCGGAAGTAGGACATGATTCTGACAATGTTGTTGAGAGTATGTGTCAGATTCTATACATTGTGCCACTGCCAACTCCATTTCCACCATGTGCAATCCATTGTTACAATTCTACTAATGTGGAATGAATATGCCTTCCCATACAGCCTTCCCTCAGTCCATGGAGGTTGTGTACACATGCAAATGAAATGGTGGATAATGTGTACCCTAGAAGCTTTGTGCTTGATGTACATGCATTCTTATGATTTTCTCTTTGCATGATTAGTGTGTGTGTGGCACAATGACTTCAGTTTACGTTAAGTTTAGTGCTATGCAGTGCTCATCAGTACTAGACAAGCAGTGCAAATTCACATCACATGTAGGTGTGACCAGGTGCCTTGATATAGGTAATCACCTTGAAACATGTCATAAATGAGGATTTGAAGAAGTCATGAATTTCACATCTTTGGCTGCCTCACACATTTTATGCAATCCCATGTTCCAATGCATCTGAACTGACCACGCCCACCGTGTCCACATCGATGTGGCCAACCTGGGTTACATGGATGTATCGATGTGGACATCGATGTACCGATGTTTGAGGCACCAAGGTCAACACTGTTGTGCGGCAGAGGTATGGTTAATCGGGGCCACTTCCTACACTAGTGTTTTAGTGTATACCTTGAGTGTGCTCTCTTACAAG
This sequence comes from Penium margaritaceum, assembly GCA_023375785.1. Lineage (NCBI taxonomy): Eukaryota > Viridiplantae > Streptophyta > Zygnematophyceae > Desmidiales > Peniaceae > Penium > Penium margaritaceum. The sequence continues at coordinate 28,224 of SZWC01015209.1, forward strand.
GGAGTAGCTTACACCAATCCTTACACTCTTTTCCTAGTGTATAAGAATAGTGTACTTTTGTCCTACATACATATAAAAGTACACTGAGAGCGCACTTAGTGCACTGATTTGTCTCATGTGTCCAAGTGTACAATATATTTTTGTCTTATGTGGCAAGCAAATTCCCTCCTTAGAAGGTTCCCCAGTGCGTAGGACTAGTGTATGTGGCAAGTGCGCTCACTCACCATATGAAAGTACACTGAGAGCGCACTCAGTGTGCTGATTTGTCTCACGTGTCCAAGTGCACAATACTGTTTTGTCTTATGTGGCAAGCAAATCCTCTCCTTAGAAGGGTCCCCAGTGCGTGGGGTTAGTGTATGTGGCAAGTGCGCTCACTCACCATATGAAAGTACACTAAGAGCGTACTTAGTGCGCTTATCTTTGTCATGTGTCCAAGTGAACAACATGCTTTTGTCTTATGTGGCAAGTAAATTCTATCCTTAGAAGGGTCCCCGGTGCGTGGGGTTAGTGTATGTGGCAAGTGCGCTTAGTCACCATACAGAAGTACACTAAGAGCACACTGAGTGCGCAAATTTGTCTCATGTGTCTAATCATAACTTGAATTTTGTCTCATATGGATGATGCTATATGTTTTAGGAAGGTACTTAATGAGGTAAAATCACATCTCTTATTCTCTTAGCTAGTGTGTGTGTTTATGTTTTGTATGTTGGGCCAATCATCTTTTGGTAAATAGGTATCTGGTAGAAAAAAATCAGAAGACTGATCAGGATAATGTTGAGCAGTATGAAGTGTGTTGTATCTGCACTTTTAAGCACGTAAAACCTGTAGCAATATCGAAGACGTATATATGTCCGAAAATGTTTTGAGTGTTATATGCGTAGTTAAGAGTCGAACAGAAGTTCCGAAGGAATTTTTTTCCGCCGATATCTCAACCATCTTTCGGCACCGGCCAGTCGATCGATGTGAGCAAATGCCAATGTTTTCGTGACGGCCGTCTACCTGCGACCGACAGTTCACTGTCATTGTGCAGCGAGTTTTTTGTCATTGTTTGCTGTGACACGATTCATCCATCACTTCAGTCCTCGCAAGGTGGCCCAGAGATGGACCCAGTGTACAGGGACAGTGTATGTGGCCAGTGCGCTCGAAATACGTGCGAAAGTGCACTTATCACGCACTCAGTGTGCGACAACCTCATTCCGAAATGACTGAATCTTGAATATTATCATCCATTTCGACAAGCAACCAAGGGGGTTTTCAGCCCGAAGTAGACGTCAAGAGAAGGAAAACCTACTCACTGTGAGTTTTAAAACTTGACTTTTTCCATGCTAGAATAGGCCTCGTTTGTTAGCTATGAGAATCGCATAATTATACACAACCGTTGCAAATTGTTTCGAACAGCGACCTGTTTTCAATATTTTTTCGTCAATAAACAATCTTAAAGTAGAAAGATAGGAAGTCACTAGAAGCTGACGATGATGATTGCGACTTGTGTAAAATAGAAGGCTCAGTCTTTCATCTATCGATAAAACGTTTCAGTCCTCCGATATGGAGATTGCAAAACATTTCGACGATCAAAACAATTTTTCTGATATACGTTCATTTGTCGTTAATGATGTTGTTGACATCTTTCAACATGATATGAATACTGAAGAACGGGTCCTTGAGTCCTGCCGGTTACTGTCGCGTGATAGAGATCCGACGCTCGCGACAAACGACAAAAGCTATTCTCGTGGTAAATTTTTTGTGCCAGCTGCGCGGTGTTAATCATCGCAAACCATGTACTGTTTCTGATAACTAACATCGCAATCAGATTCGGATTGATACTGAATAGCATCGCACACTCGATGTGTGATAAGTGCACTCTTCCATACAAATCCATCACACTGACCCATATGCACTTTGCCACGCACTAGGGGGGGTCTTAGCAATGGATGAGTCTCTCCTGCGACATCCACCGGCAACTGGATGCGAAAGATGACAGCCTATAATGCTCACTACCGGCAGCTAATGACGGCCGGCACTCTCCGATAGGAGACAACGACTTTTGGGCGTTAAGATCAACACAAAGGAGCGAAACAAGTGACTGGGACAAATATAGACACTTATAGGTTCGAGGACTCAAAAGCTTTAAAACAACCATATCACATCTGTTAGGTAGGAGGACTAATATGGGTCCGCCTGTTATGCGTATGTTTCTCTCGTGAAGCAAAGAACAAAAGGAAAAAATCATCAGAAAGATATGTGCTAAAAAAAATAAAAAGTGACTATAAGACTGTTGATTTTTTTCTGGGAATCAAGATGTACCAAGAAAGAGAGATATCAAGGAAGGAAGAGAGAGAGAGAGAGAGAGAGAGAGAGAGGGAGAGAGAGAGAGAGAGAGAGAGAGAGAGAGA